>JAQIXS010000931.1:0-36368 GCA_034700785.1 Rossiulus vilnensis | reverse complement strand
TCGATAACTCGAACTTCGGATAAGTCGAATATTTTTGGGGGTCCCCTGGGACTTCGAGTTATCGAGGTTCGACTGTATTGTTAAAGCAATGCCTATTTGCAGGCTATGCACTCATCAATGCAATTGCTATTTATTAATAAATATCGTACGACACGTGTTCGTTGCCAATTTATCTCCTTTGATTGGGGCTTTGTTAATAATTCAAATATATTGCACTGTCTAATAATAGCGCATCCTGAATAAATATTGTTATACGCATTTCATTTGATCAATCCAAAGAGCATACAACCCTCAGTATTTTGGCTCGATGAAAATGAATTCTTAGAAGAATTTTGCTAAATGATTACATCCGTGTATAGGCTAATTAAAGTTTAATAACATGTGTTATATCATTTTCATTTTAGCACAATCTTCCTTTTGCTATTGCCAGTGGTGACTGCTATTTATTGCTTAGGCTAAGCACTTCGTAGAGCCATATTTGAGTGCGCACATAGTAAGACTGCTAGTAGGGAGGCAGCAACTATGGTATACTAGAGCAGATTGACGAATTCAAACAGCTATGTTTTTGCTGCACTCATCGTTGCTCAAAATCGTTCGAATCAATTGAAAAATGGATGTGGTGGTGCTCATAAGTCGTTTTCTCAAACAAAACCACGTCGGGATCAAAAATATGTCCGTTTCTATATCATCTTGATTCGAAATATAATCAAAAGTTGACCCAAATTCGCATTCGAAAATCTGAATGGAACGTTTTTGAATGTTCATGTACGCACATTTGCTTGTACAAATGAAAAAAATACCGTTTTTTATTCTGTAAACATTAGGCAACTACTTTTCTTTCAATTCACATTATAGAATCCTCTTTATGTGCACCCAACTATATTATTATTTCGCAGCTTTGCTGTCAACGTTAATCACTCCGAATCGCTGCTTTGCTCTCCGCTCCACTAAATGTGTTTAGCCTTAGAAGGCGCAGATAGGCTTCTTATAGCGAAAGTACAAGTGATCACCAGCAAATAGAATTACAGGTGTACCTAGAAATACACAGAGAACAGGCTGTAAGAAGATTACGAATTGTCCACTTAATACTCAATCTTGACTTCTTCGTATATTTTTCGTTTTCTTCGTCAAACTTAACTTGTGTACTTAGATAGCAGAGGGCGAAGAGCAAATGCCCTTTCGTCTTCCTCTCCTGTTCCTAGCAGCTGACGCTTCACTTTCAACAAATTTATACAGCGACAACGATGAAGGGGGATAGCTTTTATTGGACTTTTTGTGGGGTCAACCGTACGCAAATTTCAAACTGCATGCACCGTAAAAAGCAAAGAAGAAAAAAAGACTGTTGCCCTCAAAGTTAACTGCAAGAAATGCTATAAAGGGGAAAGCAGTGATTGCTTGGTTTTAGGTAATGCTTTGTAAAGTTAACAGTTTAATGATAGGGCATTTTCATGCTAATTTGTTCACGTATTTTTAAAGTGCGTAAAAAGCTAACATTTATCTTAGAAATAACGTTAACTATTATGTAGTGCTATTGTTAAAAACCCAGGAAATCTATATGCCCAATTCTTATAGAATCGAAATATGAAAACACCATATTTTTTATTTTTATCAAAGCTTGTATAAGGCATGCATAAAAGTATTTATCTGTAGTTTAATGAAGCGTTAATACTGCGTAAAACATCAACCAAAATCGTAGGCGTTATCTGTCAAGGTTTAGCTGCCAGTAGACGCTATTTTTCTAACACAGATTTTTTGCTTTTAGAAAAATGCTGATCCCATTAAGCTGGACATGGACCCAGCACAGTCCATTATTCGTTTATGGTTACCCAACATGTACGTAAAGAGGTCTGCAATATGAAACATCTGTTTTCCAAACATGTGAATTGAACTCACAAATAACTTAAAAAACGAAAAATTATTAAAACAAAAGCAAGTTTGGAAACCACAAGCTTGCCGTGCTAGCAGCTAGCACTTAGCAAGACCTCTCACAATTTTACGAGCTCTTGTTTGGTTTAGTGGTTTTCGACTTGATCTGCAAGCATTATGCAGTGGAAACAAATTAGAAACGAAAGAGACAAAATTTCAGAGATTAAATCCCCTTTTAAAACGTGTTATACGCCGCGTGCAATAACGCACAGTCTTTGGGGATAAGAGAGGTGGAACTTGCGCATCCGATTGTGTCAATGGTGTCAGATGGTGGTTATACGAGAAAACAACGGACATAAATTGCATTTAAATGTACGTGCATTATAATATTTGAATGGATTTCTAAGCAATCTGCCCGAAGAAACGTGCCAGCGCATTAATACGTGCCATGTTTGGAAGGAGGATTAAAATTTACATGCTGAAATTATTTCTGTCAGAGCAACCATACTGAATAATAGATGGACATCTTCTAGCTTACAGCACATCCTTTAAAAACGCATTAAAGAAATTTTATCAAGTGTACATCGTATGTGCATTATCAGGGTGGGTGAAAGGTTCCAGTTCTGCGTCCTCCTGAACGTAAATTCTACGAATTTAGACCCTTCGAATTCCAAGCTGTCAAGGTTGGGAAACACCCAGGTGATAAAACTCCTGAGTCGTGCTGATATGAAACGTATTAAAGGTAAAGGAACTTTTAACTCCAGGGCGTTTGCTATCCGTTTGTTAAACGCGCAATTTATTTTTTCTCAGCAGGGTTTCTCGTTCAGGAAGCGGATATGAAGACAGCGTTTGCTGTTCTTGAATACATGAAAGTCCAGGTATCAAAATAAAGGCAATTTTTGAATGTTTTTCTTTTTTTTTCTTTTTGGTTCCTTATTGTATGTTTGGGGCATTGAAATTTGCATACGCAGTACCGCAAACCAGATAACTATAATGTAATGATAGGACTATCACGGCGATCGAAAATTTTGCCATAACAAAACTTTTATTGGACCAACCGAGTTCAGGCTTTAGGCAAAAATCATTTTGCTCGAAATATCAATTTCTTACCACAAAGATTTGAGATGCAACGACAACGAATTTGTAGTTTTTTTCAGATTCATCTACATATATCTATAATATGATGAAATCGAATGCAAACAATATTGAGTTTTGGTATCTGACTGGACACTTCTGTTGATATAGACTTGATATCATTGTAATCACTTTTAACGTTAATAAACATAGAGAAGTTTCCTAATCCACAATGGTACATTATATTCAAAGACGTCTCATCTAATTTTTTTAGCTAAATCTAGGGCAGTTTCGTGAATAAGGGAGTTACTCTTTCAGTTGCCTGGCATAAACTGCAATATGCCATGAACAGTTTCGCATGGTTTGATTTAATAAACCTCAGAAGTTAGGGACAACGTCCGATACATAAATCCATTATACAAAGGCAAGGATTAAGATGAACGAATTAGTGCAATTTTACAATTATCGTTATTAACCATCTACTTAACCATACTAGCAAATGGCAGTATTCTATGGGCCAGGCAAAAGAAATTGAGAAAAAAATGATAATACAGGCTTCAAATAATACCGTTTGTTGTTATTTTTGTGTTTTAGATTATTCATATTTCCAACAGAGCGGGACAGTCTGCTATCACTGTTAAATGTTTCACCCTTCTTGTTTTAATTTTTAAGCTAAGGCCTAAAGCCTAAAGAAGCTTATCAAATTAGACTAACAGTATGCGACTGAGGATTGGGTATCGATTGAGCATGCTAATGATTAAGGCCAATCTTATAAGTGTTCCATTAGACGTTGGTAACGTATACATGTGTACATGTGTATGGAGGAGGGAGAGAAACGTCAACACTTAATTTGTTTGCATATTAATGGAGTTTTCTTGTAATTCAATTTGCCCATGCCATATAATCATTTTACTTCGGGTTAATCGGGGTCTAGGATCAAAATCATATCAAGATTTCATTAAACGTTTATAGACATTTATGTTCATGTGCGTATTCTTCTACCGGCATTGCACTGCAACAGAAACTACGTAGGTAGCACCCCGTACAAATCTGGCAACCCTCGGCAAACATAGCCTTTACCACTCAGCTCATTTTTTTATTTGCAAATTTTTAATTGTTACGGCATGGCGGACATTGAAGACAAAGATACTGCCAGTATGTAGACTGTCGATTTCGAATGAAATAATTAACGACATAATGGCAAAATCCGATGCATGGGACGTGCGGTAGTCTGCCAATCTTGCAAGGTGCTGAATGTAAAATGCGTGGTTGTTTTATGAACATACATGTATATTTGGCGATGGTACTTCGCCGTAGTAGACAGGAGTCGTGACATTATGTAAATTTCAATGGCGTGCATCAGCGCACGTGCCAGAGGGAAAATTAGCGAAACTTCGACGACCTGACAACAACCTGTCGCTTCAATTTGGCGCAAGTTGCTTTATGGGATCTTAGTTTTTTTTTTATTATCCTTTCATCTCCTGAATCCTGATGAGTCATGGAGGCGAATCGATAGTGCAAACAACTCCATTTGCTTCCTGTAAAAATAGCCCAAACCCCAGGCAGCAAGCACATTTCCTGTATTGCTGGGAAATCGAATTGCATGCAGTGCCCTAACGTAAGTGCCTCAAGGTTCTCACAGATGGTAATCATGGGATGATCCGTGTTTGTGCTGTAAGGTGTGCCTCTAGACTAGCTTAAATTCGATTGGTTAAAAACAGATTCTGGTTTCTATGTCATGCTCCATGTACAGTAACAATGCCCGGGGGAACACCCATTCTGGGACCCCAAGGGCCAGTCAGTACCCCTAAGACCTGGGTTGTAAAATTCCTCATTCGCCTGCCAAAATTCCAGGTCGATACTCCCATAACTGCAAATGCATCTTGGCAACAGGACAGATACCAGCATATAGAACAAACACTCTCCTTTCTGGATTACATTGTCATGACTCAAGCAAGTATTGTGGACTTTATTCAACCCATGTGATTTTATCATTGGGAATAAATGACGTCACTAGGCCCCACTTATAGAAGTGCCCTTAGATTAGGGGCTCTTTCTGTGTCATATCTTCCCAGAATATGAAGATGAGAGTGAAATATATCACGCTGTATAAATTTATTTACATGTACATATATGTACCCATTTGTTATGCATCAATTTGTAGGAATATAGGACTTGGTGACATACCATGCCGCAAACTTTAGTTTTTAAGTGCCAGACTTGTGGGCAAAATGTCGGTGTTTACGGGCCATATTCTGAATTTAAATCGAGGTTTACATACGTACGTGATTCACTAGGATGAAAATATTATGAAAGAACCAGCGATTACTGCTGACAGGTTACATGAAACGTAATATCACGGAGATAGCCTCCGGATTATATATCACTAAAATGCTTTGTCTGAACAGATTTATACCAAATTTCGTCGGATGCGTTTTGTTTGGAATGTAGTTTTCTATTTTCCGTTTGAATTTCATTCGCGGTCGCAGTGTGGCTCGTGTGGTGCATTGAAAAGAAACATCTACATTTTTATTAGGTGAGAGCAATTTCAATATCAGTGTTCAAATCGCCCAATTAAACAAATGACCTCAAATTAGGATATATCTGCTAGATTTACAAAAGGGGCCTCTGTGTTTGCGTAGCCTTCGATTGTAATTTGTATGCTGCCTTAGTTCCCAATAAATCTCCTGATTTAATTTTTAAAGTACACAATTTAACATAGAACACATTATCGATGCAATTTGCTGGAATTTTGTTATAGGCAAAGTTACACTTAAATTGTTCTGAGTAAAAACTAATTATTCCCACCCCCTGGAAACCAGAGCAAAGGTGAAACATAACAAACAGTTGATCAGTTCGACAGAGTGCTAGCTTATAATTATTCCCAACAGTATAACTGTTGTTGCGCAATAATTGATTTTAAACCATTTTAATTGCAACAATGCGGTCACATTCTAATTGGATACATGAACCTGGGTTTTAAAAAATCCTTTGACTGCTTGGCATCGAAACAGGTTACATGCAATTTAACACCGGTTATTAAGCTACGTTTGATTGATTTGCTATGACGCCTAAATAATACGGACCAAACCGTCTTGTGCTGGCATGCTGATGAAAGCAATTTAAAGGTTTTGTAGACAAAATAAATAAATAAATGATGCAGATAGGCAGTTTCGTAAGTACTTAACTAACAATGTAAAAAAAGATCACATCTGTCGTTTATTTCTGCAAACATGATTCTTTTCATATTTATGCTAATATTCGTGCTGCGATATGCCAAGTCCTTAGAGTATACCGCGGTAGTTGTTGTTTTTGATTTTGGCTCGACGCCGTAGTACCTCGCCCCCCATGGTATATTTTTGTTTTTAATGGTATTAATGTCTGAAGATAATTTGCATATAAGGTCAACATGTATGCTATTAAGATTGCACGTTAACATTTCGGTGGGATAGTACAATGGGGAAGAACTGCAGCTGGTGTTCGTTTCCTTGCGTGATAAAAACTGTTGGATTGCAGCAGCTATTATATCGAATAATAGTGAATTCATTTGCCAGAAAAAACACCAATATAGTACACTTTAGGGCATATCATCACGAATAAATAAAGATGCTAGTCAAAACAATAAATTCAATCATTTAAATACACCCTCTAGAAAATCTTTGCAAGCTCGCTGTAAATCATTTCTTGATTTTAAAGTCTTGCCTATAAAAATGTTGCTTTTTTGGAGCGTCGTGAACACATAAATTTTCAAAAACAAAGCGCAATCGTCTTCATTTAATAGGCAAAGTGTTCAAGAACGTAGATCCTAAACCATTAATTCCATTGATTAAAATGCTGTCGAGATTTATACCAACAACTTAGGTGGGTCTGTGCAAAAGCAATAGCGGCCTGTAAGTAGTCTTGGCATACGGCATATGTGCTATCTGCAGATAAATAAGTATTTATGGTCATGCATTAAGGCTTCATGCATGTTACATTCGCTGCCAACAAATTTATCTCGACTTTTTAAGGAAACTCCCTACAGGACTAAAACGCTCATAAGTTAAACTTTGTAAACACAGTGGGGAATGGCGTCGGAAACTGAAATACAAGCCACAGTTTAAATTTCAAGAGGGTATTTGCTTTTTCTATTTCCTTTTGCAATACATTTGATTTTCTTGGCATTATTTCAGGTGAAAGTTTCGTGTTTTCCTCCGGACTTGATGGTGAATAATGCGGTTGTATCGCGTATCCAGCAAACGTACTATGCAGCAACTTATTGGACATCACCATTCTTGGACCATCGTTAGGCATATTTACTAAACGTCTCTGTTGTCTGGTAAGGATCGTTTGTTTTCGTACATATTAAATAGATAAACTAACGCCTACGCATCCCAGAGACAATCTTCCACCAATTAAAATAATTCATGCATTTTTTCTAATTTCTGAATTTCAAATAAAAATAGGCTACAACATGTGCAAGTTTGAAAATGCGCATATATGATAATTTTGTTATAACCATTAATCGACACTCATAGGTTTTCAAAAATCATGTTGCAAAATTCGTTAAATAAATTTAGATTTTTGACAATTTGGAAGCAATGAGTTCAATAATGAATTGCAGATTTTGTCCTGGGAACAGATTAAAATAAGGATTTACTTCAAGCGGATCTCAGTTATGAATAGGCTACGGATTGATTCTTGTGAAACTGGATTCCCAAATTTCTTGTGGCATTCCCGAGAGTTTTAAACCGACTCACTCTACCCGGATAATACTAACAATCAATTTTCCGAAGTCGCTAAGAAAGGAGTCGCTTAACCCCCTTTTGATTAAAAACGGAATAATGCTTCATACTTGAGACTATTTCAGCTACACAACGCGGTCATTCCAGTAATGAGGACAAACAAAGTCTGGCCATCCACATTTGAATTCAAAGCACCGGTAACCTTCTTATGTCTAATGCATCATCCCTCGATGATACGCACATTGTAATTCAGTCAGTTACTAGACCTAAATATTCTGTGAAGGATGGTTTTGAGTCGCAAAGTAGGAACCTTGAATACCGTCAAAAATAGCTCATTTCCCCCCGGTTGCAGACATGAATGTGGTTGCGCGGTGTAGGAACAGACGGCTGACTGACATTTGATGAATTTTTCATTCCGTGCATTATTGCTGACGATGCACAAAATTCCGTTATAGCGCATTTATCTTGTTTTTTAAGCGATAAGATTATCTCGAAATGAAAGGACTAAAATGCCTCTTAAATCAAATCCGAGATGCGTTGGGAGGATCAGGTTTATGTCGAAGTAAATTCTCTCTCAATTTCTTTACATTACACCATTTCTGATATATCATCGTGGATAAAAAAATCGTTGGAGTAAAAAAAAGCATCGCCAAAAAAGCTTTCCCAATCAACCAGATTTTATGGATATGGTAATGGATCCCATAGAGCTACGCTCTATATAACCCAATCGAACAGCCCTTGTCGCTAACTAAACGTATTGATTCTGGTGATGTTTTTTTTGTGTGAAGGTCCTATCAAGTATATGGCTTTCTTATAGCCACGTACCTAAAAACTGCTTTCTTTTTCTTTTCTTTTTTGGAGGAGGAAGGGGGATGCCGTTCAGGTTAAGTGAGCTTAAGCCTATAGGCCTATGTGGTAGCAGTCAGCATAAACTTAAAACACTTTTCAAAATGCGTTTTCTAACATTGACGTCGATAGATTTGAATTTGAATTGATGTCCCTTTATTTATATAAACATAAATTAAATAAACATGGGGGAAAATCTGTTATTGAACCTCCGATACCCATCTTGGAAAGTTTCAGTGCGTGGAAAAACCCATTTTCAGAGGTCACTTGCTGGAGTTTTTCTTTGTTTATTCAGTATTTTTTTTTTAATAAACGGGGCATTTTCAAATTATACAAGTGGGCAACCAATTCTACACCGATGAGGAAAAATTAGCATACCTAATACGCAATTGAAGCAATAATGTGTGAATAAAAATTGTTGCATGGTGGACATTTCGCGAGATAAGTTGTCCAGACTTTTGTTATGCAGATATGCCTACTACCTAGTACCTTTTCATTCGTGATTAATTGCGATGAAAGCTAGATTTTTATCAGTGATAGCTAATTCACTGAATCGAACCACCTAATTCTTATTGCAGGTAAAATATAAAAAGATCGTTTGATGCAACAACTAATTTTCGCGAGCTGGGGATAGAAGATAAGCGAATCATTCCCGTGCATAGTTTCTCTAATCGCATTTAGGATGATTTAGTCAAAACTTTGCGATTAACAAACCAATAATTAGGCAAATAAAACGAGGAATGCGTTTAACAAGTACCGTAAAGGCAGTGGGAGAAACGTGGCTTGGTGAATCTTTACATGGCAGATGTGTCATTTACATTCAAGTAGACACTAATGAACATAAAAGGCATGGGCTTAAATAAATACGTAAAGCAAATAAGGTTACATAAAGTGCATATAAGCAAAGAGCTTTCAGCGGGTCCTGATAAACAATTCGTTAGGTAATTAAGTTTCGCCGGTTGACTTAATTTCCTAGAAGCTTTGTCTCAATAGTTTTGGCTTTGGTAAAACTTTCAGGTAACCATGCAAAACTGCAGTGCATAGAAACAAATATACGAGTAAACATGCAGTTTTCTATTTAAACAATGTTTTGTTTTGAAAACGGCAAAAAGCACTATTCAAGTTGTTTGCAGATTTAAAAGTACATCACTGCAATTGGTTTAATACGTTTTCTTTAAGCCTGTTGTTCCTGGCTATTGAGCAATTCAATAGTAAACAAAATTGGCCACATCACTTGGTTTGAAAAAAAATGATGGCATGCTTGCTACCCAGGAGGTCCAGTGCATCTATTTTATTATAAGATTTGATTAATCGCAAAGTAATCGTATCTGTTATGGTAGAACTGATTCTGCCATTGGTCAACTTCAGAGCGAACCACACCCTTTTGTTTGCCAACGTAATCTCGCTGTGATGACTAAATGGTAGCAACATGTCTATAAAATGATAGCCGGTGGAATGGGCAGGGGAAAGAAAGGGTTTAACGCCCATGGGCCATGCCAACTTTTATTCAGTCATGCATGGATGGTAAGAATGCACGCGTAATTTCTCTTTTCAATTTAATGGTCTTGAACACTAGTGGGCTAACCTCCGCCCGCGGTAAAGATCCGGCCCGCAGTCCCGTAACGAAAAATCGGAAAATGAAGAGCTCTGAGGCTCCCCCTTCCCGGCCAGAGGTCAATTTAGCTCACCACTGGCATCAGGTTGTCGACCCCTTATCTACACGTAGAATAGTACGTATAGGCTCAGTAGTGCTAGGCTTTGCGCTTGCGATTTGAGAGTTGAAGGTTCGTGACCCAGGTCGGTTATCCTGACTTTAGTTTTCGAAGTGTTTTGTTCAACTAAACAGCAGGATTCATCGGTTTTAGCCTTTACTTTGTCTCAGGTCTTTACCTTTCTTTTCATGATTAATTTCCACTTTGTAAAACGTTTCTGTTACAGTTACTTTGAAAATTTTAACTAAGGGCCTGTTGTACAAAAAGTTAGATGACCTGAGATTATCTATAACCCAATTTAACCTAAGGGTTAATAGGTTTTTGTTGCACCATTTTACTATAGGGATTTTTAACACAAGGTATAGTAAACATAGATATGTTTGACATAGATACAGCTAGGAATTCTGGGAAAATTGTATTATATTACAAACCTTTGCATGAAATTCTTCCAATATATAAAAAATATGCTATGATAAAAAATACATGTATCGCGTTAAACAAAATAAGCTTCTTATGCTTTTTCTTGGAATAGATTTCTATTTGTACCAGCGATCGTTCATCTGATCAAATCTTTTAAATATATTTTTTCATTAAAAAAATAATTTTTTAATTCCCCCAACCAGCGACTATTTTTTTTGTTAAATGTCGTGAAGATTGTTAGGCTACTTGAATGTCAGTTTGGGGTTGATTAAATCTAAGCTACATGCCGATTGTTATTCATCGTTAAATTGCGCATACTTAATTTGAGGTCGCTATGCCACCGCTCAGAAACTGCAGTTAATTATCCGATAATTATGCATTTTGTGTTTAAACTAGCTAAAGGCAGCTCGAACGCATACTGCAAACAGTAAATTTAATTTTGCACGCTTCAAGGATGCCGTAATAAGTACACTAACCCGTTCATGATGGATGTCCAAATTGCTACCACGAAATTATTTAAATTTCCGAAATTAAAATAACGTAAGCGAAATTGTTATTAAAAACTAATCAATAATGAGCGATTTTATCCCATATTTCTTTATAAAACATTGTTTAGAAATATTAATTAGGAACGCCGCACTATAAGCGATGTGTTTGAATGACACGACCAGGAATGCATGTAGTTTTTCTGTTGGAAATATACATACACAGTATCATGGAATTAATTTTTATTTTATTATTTTAATAAACTAAAACATCAATAATTTATTTTAGTGTATTTTTCTTAAAATATTCTGCTATAAAATTAATTAATGACGACTAGAATGCCTTTTTAAATCATCCTCTGCATGGCATATTTTTTCTGAATTGAAATGAATACTGAAGACAACTTTTTAACAATGCTTTTTCGAAGGCTTCTGTTACGATATCATTATAAATATGCACAGGAATGCCATATGAAGATAGATTTTTGGAAACCTTGATCAAACGTAATGAAACTTAATTGCGTTTTCTGCAAAAACTCCAAGCTACTGATGATTTGTAAGACATTTAACACTATTGGATCCGGTGGGGTGTCTATACTTTCTAGTTACCTAACCTAACCTAACGCGATCGGGCCAGTTGAAATGTTGTCGTGGGCCAATTTTGGTAGACTGCCTGCAGATTAGCCACTTGGGTCTGTAATATAATAATCTTTTTTGAATCAGATCCTAGCTAGAGCTGTGATTAGTTAAGCTAACGATTAGTGAGGGATTAATCCCGTCCTCTGATGACGTACCAGTTTATCCCAAAGATATCCATCATGGATTTAATCTGAACACTGAGAGCCGACAAATGAAAAATCATCCGTTTCAACAACTATTTCATTTACCAAATCATTGACTCTCGTCAACATTTAAAAATGAAACATGTTTATCAATTGATGCTCTGCATAGAAATATCAAGATGGTCTAGGTTCAGGTGTCCTCCTTCCAAGAACTCTCTAGAACTAGTTCTTAGGAATCGTACCAATCGACTGACTTGCGATATAGAATCTCATAATGACACCCAGAACCTCTGGAAATCTGTGGATTCTTGCAGTGAAAACCCTTGCTTTTTTACATTAATTTATAATAATATTACGACATCAAAGTAGACTATGGAGTGAGTCTTGGTGGTTTTTTGGAAGATATTGGCGTTCTAACAATTAGCTAAACAAGGCTGGCACAGATCGCAAGGTTTAGCTACACATTAAACAAAGGAGATTCGCAAATATCTCTGCCAAATTTGGTGGGGCAAAACTTGCCTTACAAAGAACTGCTTTCTCCTGAAAATGGGCTTGACCCCCCTACCATATGGCATTTAGTTGCTGACTGTAGGGTACTGAGTTGAATTGAATTGAAAAGAACGTCTTTATTACGTCTTAATTTCTTGAGAATGATCCGAGCATTTAAGCGTCTCAAAAAATCTCAGGATCTTGATTTTATGTAGCCAATCTCATTGAAATGACTAGTCATAACACAGGGGAAACATATCGCTTACACATGATCCCTGATGCAATTTCATTAAAAATATAGTTTTTTCCAATCCCTGTTATTGTGAGCGATAGGCTATGACATATAAAATCGAGTCATTGATGATATTAGCCATCGATAAACAACTTTTCGCCCCCTGCTCTCCCCCTCTTCCCTCCAAGAAAATAATAATAAAAATGACTGAAATGATTGGAAATCCTGAGATTTGCTAAACAATATATCATGCCGAAGTGCAGGAGTGGCAAAATAATTCTTGCAGCGCATCAAAATAAAAATCAATGCCAACAGACCTCTGACATTTTCACAGGAGCCCCAACGGAAGATACTTTTTAAGGAACACGCAACAAGGTTAGAAATCAAGTCACCTAATTTGTGTGTTCGCACTTTCTTTTGATGGCGGATTATGGATGCAGTTTGACTGCATCAGCATCAAAAATCCTCGCTGAATAATGAACTAAGTAACGGCGTGTTTGCCAGCTCAGAAATCGGAAGTTCGCTTGCCTCCGACGGATTTTCGCAGATCCCTCGATAAACAGCAGGGAAACGTTGAATTATTGTTAAATCTCGTGTTTTTTTACGGCACCAAACTTGTACACAGGGCGCGGCATCCTTTTTGTATTCCTATTATGAATTATGAATGACTTTTTGTCAGCCTCGGACGTTTAAAATTAAACTGTTGTTGGATGGGCCACCGAGTATGAAAAGATGGCGGCGAAAATTCGCGCTGGGAAAAAGAGGGCACTAATATAAAAATCGATGATATGGTTTTGATGCCATGCAATGGCGTTTCATTATCAACACGCATAAGTAAGCATGCTGCTCGTGATGCCGTCATAAGCGTTCCAGTCTTCTATCTTCCTGTTAATTCGCAAACTTGCACCACATCATTATAACAGCCTACGTATTACTGAATTACATAAAATTGAAGAGTTTGGAGAATTCTTCGTCTTTGCATCCCGTTTGACATGAATGAGCCAGAAGTACAAGGCGTGTAAGGCTTGGAATGGAAAATGGTAGAAATTACGCATTGGTCAGCGCATTGTAATGATAAATGTTCACTTGAGAGATTGAGAGGCGATAGTAGCCATCGAGATTAATCGCAACTGGTCTGTTCACTTGATAGTTTGTCTCTCGTTGAATTTGCGCCGAGAGGGAAATTCATTAAACACCCAGCATAAAGATGCTTCAGAGCTTAAGCTAACATTTTTGCGTTTGTCCTGATAACAACCCTTTGTATAGAACAAACTCAAAAGTAAATGAATTATTTTCGCCAAAACTGTCAAGAAATTAAAAGGAAACTTCAGCAAATATGATGGCAATACATGCTGTAAGGTGCATTTGGTAGTTCGATGAAATAGCAATGCAACAAATTACAAACATTTTAAAGTACAAATTTAATATTCATTCCCACATTGATTATGAGCAACTGTGCCATTTTGTTTTCAATGTTTGGAAAATGGTGATAAAGGCTTGCAGCACTTAACACGCTGCCTAGATAATTTTTTCAGAGAAGATTATTATGGATTAGCGTTCTCGTTAATTTTTTTTCTACAGTGGCATATCACTTTTGAGAATGCCATACAATGCTTAGGGAGAACATTGTGATCTTTTCTTTACGATTCCAAGATCACCATGAAAGAAAAAGGTATCGATTTTTTCTCGTTTTCTCGTCGTCCAAGATCATCACTATAATGCATAAAAACCGCCGAAACCTTTAGGCTTTAAAACGAAATAGATTCTCTATCACATTTGCATAATTGCTTACGTACAACGTTTCTCTCTTACTTCCAAGAAGTGGCATTATCTTACTTCTCAAACGTCATATGCATTTAATCTCTAATGTAGTTACATCGTCCTGCACCAGAAATTACAATTTGCGTTTTTTTTATAATTACTAGAAAATTAAGAACATTTTGCACTCAAAGGAAGTTTAAAATCGCAAGGTGTCATAGCTCCCTTGGGAAATCCTTAATGGGTCTTGTGCTAATCCGATTTAAGTAAAATTTATTAAAATTACGTCGCAAATTGTTTCACGCTTGTTTTCCCTATATGGCATAGACATGAGGTGCAAACGTTTGCAAGAAACTGTTTCAACATGGTTCTGACTATGGTAGCGTTTGATAGTGTTTACATGTATATGCTTGTATGCAAAAATAAAACTGGTGATAACGAGCAATGGAGACAACAAAAGAAGATTATCGTCCAATCTTTGTTTTAATTTCTAAATTCAGTTAAAGCCTGAAAATAACGGGTCTCATCTCGTTGCTAAATAATACCTTTGTTAATTTCGTATCGCGGAATGGAGCAAAACCCATTATAGGTCTACATTTAGCTTATGCAGTGTATGTCATATTGCTTAAAATAACTGAATTGTTCTGCATGCACGAACGTCATGTAGTTGACCGTATCTCCAGTTGAGTATGAATGTTGCGCGTCTAGTACATGTTCTGCCTGTACTGGGAATGCCAAAAATGTTTCAATCTTAATTAGTGCCACTAGGATATATGCCAGAGAAGCTGTATATAGTACACTGTTTATGTAAAACAGACTAGAAAATGTTCTTTTATAATTTCGTTTGTATCGTGTCGGGTCCAAGTCGTTGAACTCTGGTGTAGAAAACTGCTTGACTTCCCAAATTTCTTCTCCAGGCTCTCGGTATTCGGTTACTCATTCTTAGTGTACCCTGTCTACAGGACTACCGGTATACATCGTAGTTAGTTGTTCCGCATAGGATGCACTAAATTATATTAACAAATGAGATAATTCCAACGCTTCCTTCAATATTATGCATGCATATAAACAGTGTCGTCAACCGATAATCTTGCATACGGATTATGATTGGCTACATCTATAATGGCGGCATGCATTTAGTGAATTAATAATGTAGTTTGACACCCCATTTGTGAATGCGTCTTAACTGTACTTGTTTTGCCTCTCGCCTTTTTATCTTGAATAAGTAATTGCAACAAGGAATGTAACATGCATTGGCGCCAAAACGTCAGCCTTGGTCTATGGTGTGATTCGTGTTAAGAAGGCAAATGATTGATAGACATGTTTTTCTATAAGAGGCGGATTCCAGTTGTTAATTTCCTGTTGCAAGTACATGCAGACTATGGGCTCGGGTCCTGTTACAACGCACCTAGATTCGCCACTGCAAACAATATCAATTGGCCCGGTGCTCGAAGGACAACCAGTAAACCCTTGCTTTGCCGTATTTTGTTCGCTCGATTTTGTTCTAATGCGATATCCCCAGTGAATTACCATGAACGCTTTCGAGGACATTGGTATTTGAGAGATCGAAATTAGAGATGCGAAGCGGAAACATCCAATCAACCCGATCAATGTCGCCCAATTAAGAATAATAAAAAAAATCCGTCCCAACAACATTTAGCTTTTACTTTTATAGTCGACTTTGTGGCGCTCTCACGAACCAAAATAGGCCATTCCTGACACCCTTCACTGACAATGAACCAGTAAATGACACAATAAGGTTGATTTAAGACGGGGAATTGATGGCGAGCCTTATGGACGTAATTACGAAAATGCCATGCATGAACACTACATGTACATGTATAAATGACTCGATTAAAATATGAGCTGTGGGCACGTCCAGGTAAAATAAAACGATTATTTCACAACGTTTCGGTCAACTTTAGACCATCAGGTCTATGATGTTGTCTACACTTTATTCTAACCATTCTAAAATTTCTGGAGTTGCATTACATCAAGGGAAATGTCCTATTGATTTCAGAGCACACAGGACATCGTGCAACCCATAAATTTAGTAGGATTTGTAGATTTGTCACTTCTGAAACAATCCTGCTCTAGCTATGAGAAAACGATTTACAAAATTGGTTCTCCTGAAAATTGCATTTTGTTTTGTCGCAATCAATGAAAGACGCTTGGGGTCAAATAGACACCAGGTAGTCATCAGAACGTAATATTTTTTTTACAAATTAGAGGGTAATTTTTCATAAAAACAATGCAGTAATGGAAACTTTGATGGACTTACAATCAGTCAGTCATCATGGTGTCAACTGCTCAGTAATGTTATGAAAATTTCATTTCGTTTACTTGTTTTATATATTTTCTTGTACCCTTCAAAAAAACTGAATTTGATGTGACAGATGCAAAAATAATCGCTAGATACCACATTCGCAATATTTGATTTTTGTAATTGTTATGCTTACCAAATGTAACATTTCCAAATAAAATTGTTTATTTACCTAATAATCGTATTTCATAAAAATTAGCCATTTATTATAAATTTATGTCAACTATGCTGAAAACTGTTGGGGGTCAAATGGACCCCAGGTGGTCATTCGTGATAAAAACAAAATCCAGGAGGGCAACATACATGTACAGTGTATGATTAAAATAGTTTGGCCTGGGTGAACAATCGCGCTGCTGCGCGCAAGCGTGAGAATGACCACGCCTCTTAATTGTGCAAACATGTACATGCACAATTGCATTAAAATCGTTAAGACGCTAACCCATGGTAGCGCATATTTTACACGAAGTACATGAAGCCTACATCTTCTTCCTGATTGCTTTCATGTTTTGTTCGGTACATTACTCGCGTCGACAGTGCGACACTGTTTATGAATCACGTGGTTGTACGTGCCTCTGTATAAACACTTTAATCGCACCACATTGCGGGCATTCTTCCTCAAGGCCTTTCCCTGGCCAAGCTCGCGTCTGCATATTTAAAGGGCTGGAAAAACAAGAATGACCCGAAATAGGCACGAAGCCAGACGCCAGCCGAAAATATGCTTTTACGGTGAAAGAAAGCAGAAAATAAATGTCTGCCTCGTGTTTGGGTGCAAAGGGATCTCGCTGTCTGCGCCAGCAACACCTATTCACGACCTGCACTTGTGCTGCATGCGAATTCACGTAAAAACGCAATTAGCGCCTTGCAAGTCGAACGCGGCTTTTGCCTTGATTGATGGCGGACTTTCGCCCGAAAAATAAGCCGTGATGAAACGCGCCGATAACGTCATCGCATGCAGATAAGTGTTGATGGGTTGCAGGGTGCTTGCTGCGACAGGCATGAATAATCATGGGTCCGAGATCCCCTTTACCTGGCCAGTTCAGGCCACATCTGAGATGCGTGCGAAGGAGCGCTGCTTGTTAAGTTGCGAAGGTAAGTTATGAATCATGTAATTGGCGATGCAATTAGAAACACGCATGCTAATTAATGGCTTCGCGTGTATCGTCCAAATGGTCATAAATCCCTGTCGCTAAGCCTTATGGTATGCACGCCCAACCGCTTGAGGAATGATGTTCGGCCCACACGTTGCAACATTCGACACGGCAACATTGTGATACAGCGTTTCTTTCAATTTGGCATCCAAGTTGCTGATGTTGAAATCCTGCGTTTACACGCAAACCGACCCAAATCGAAATGTGTACATCATGTACAATTAATTTTTGTAAAACTTAAACTATGGGCTACACGTTTTTGGCATTACTGCTGTTTGCGCAGTTTCTCATCTCGTTTTGTGTTTATTTTGATCTGGTTTTCCCTCCTCACATTCTCCATGCCATAATTTTAGCGAAAGTACTCCAACTGACACCAACCATTAAACTGGTTAGTCGCTTAATGCAAATTATCCTATGGAAGATTTCCCCATTTTTTTAAATAACATTCACTGCATGGCTTACGATAACATTTGAAAAAACTATTATGAGGAAACTGCTTCTCAAAATGAAGATAGAAAATGGTTTCTCACGCAGAATGGTATTTCTGCGTGAGAAACGACAAGTTGATTAACGGCGAACAAATCACCGGCTTAAGAGTGGAGTGCAGTGTGGAGTAAGTATCATTTTTGTCTTAAACGCATAGCCTACATGTATGTTGTTGAAAATTCCTGATTTTCTGTTCGTTTGAGACATTATCAAGCCAGTGGTTCAATAGGGGAATATCGAAGCTCTGTATCATTACTCTGGCTTAAAAACGGGTACTGTATGCGCAAAACAGTCCAAATAAATGACTCAACATGTGCATCTGTTATTGATAACGTTTTTAATCGAACATATTCCACATATGAATTGCAGATTAGTGCTTATGTTAACTGATCGCGTCTCTTAAATCACATAATGCTGGCAGGCTGTACACGCTTCTTTGTTGCCATGGGGTTTTAGCAATGGAAAACGCGATTGGAATTCGAAATCAAACGTGTCCTGAGAAATACGTCGTAAGTGTCATAAATTGATTCGTAATCGCGGCATCAAATCTCTCGCTTCCGCCAGCTTGGAAAACATGGTTTAATTCACGTATGGGGCTCGCACATTTTACAGATGCTAATAAATTTCATATGAAGAACAGGAATGTCAGCACACATCTGCATGCTATATCATGCATACCTTCATACGCTTCATACAGCTATCATATTTTCATGATTGCGAAACCAGAAAATCCCGGCGGATTATGGTAATTGGAGAAAGAGTGGGCTGCCTCCCTGCATGGAGGAAGGAAGGGGTTGAAGGATACAGGCCGGTAATTATGCTAGCTTAATTCATGAATGTAAATAAATCTACCTGTCTTAACTGCAATGTGGAAGAAGCTTGCTGGCTGCAGCAGACAGTTGACAAATGTTTTCCTTGTGTAGACAACTGCATTGGGTAACATCCTTTCCGAGACTTAATTTCATTGGAATAAGGGGCCATCCATAAAAGGCGTCCTGGAATTTTCACGTTTTCAGAACAGCAAAAAGTTTGAATGTTTTCCTGAATAGACGTCAAATTATCATTTTTTTGTACATTTTATAGTCTCATTGATTGTACATTTTTGATATAGCCTAAGCATAGTACAGTGAAACCTGTCAAATTGACCGATTATTTAGGGTCCCTTGAAAAAACCTATACTGCTAATGTTAGTCGACAGTTAAACACTTAATGAGCGAACGTAATCTTGATCATCATACAATCTTAAATAAAGAACTTGATGAATACACATACAGTGTACATGTAATTTTTAAATAAAAATAATGATAATTAACTTTGTTTTAGGTGTAAAAATTGGGGGAAAATATGCATTAAAAAAAGTTTATACATTGACCACCTGACTAAGGTGACCGATTTTGCCCGGTCCCCTGAATGGTCACTATAGCCAGGTTTCACTGTAGTAAGGATATTCTTCAATAGCATTCCATTTTCTGCTGTTGCATATTGTACATGTACATGTATATAACTATAGTCAGCGTGGTGATACGACGTTAAACACTAGCATTTGTTCAGTATGCTTCCAATAGGTTATTGCGGACGCAAGGTAGATACGCCTAGCTCGGTTGAACCCATTGATCTGTTTGATCACAATGCACGTGCGACTCTGACAACGCTATTTTGACAAAACAAACTTCCGGACTGGATTCGGATGCGTGCAGGTATAGACACTGAGACTGCGTAACAGAGTTGGTTTGTTCAAATGGTCAGTTGAATAATTTTCAAATGTTGTAAAGGATGTGCGCCGTCGTTCACCAGGCTTTCACTGCAACGACCGCCCGACGTTGCGTAAAGCAACGGAGGAAATGACCCCCAACGCATGAGAAGATGTGCGTGCCCTCTGCAACAGTTTGATAGGCGCCATTTAACTTGCACCAATAATGATAACAAAAGTAGCTCAGCGTCAATCATGCGCATACCAATGAGCCCGAAGAGGCCCAAGCGCGAATAGGGCATCGTGGGAAGGGGAACCTATAAGTATTTTACTGCGTCTAATGTATCGATTCTTTGAGCGGAGATATTAAAACTAGTTTCTTCGTCATCTAACTTGTATCTTTTCAAATTTATAACCCGAATGAAAAACTGCTTGGATCGTCCCAGAACGTGCGCATTTGAACGCCCTAACCTCCTGCGCCCATACTTTAACCACCGAAAATGGCTCTAGTGTTTCTAAGAGCACATTAATAAGATTCGCCGCAATAAATCATCTGTATGGAAATGCGATAAATGTTTACCAAGTCGTATTTTGCGCTATCTCGCTTCGCACTCTTTGGAATTCAGTACTAAGGCACGAAGTTCAGTTGTTTGTTTTTTGTCCACGTGCTGAAGGATATCTGCAGCATGGGTTGTGCGTAGGCCTCGTTCTGGGGAAAAAAATGGCTGCTGACCAGTGATTAAATAATCCGTTGACAGAGTGCAAACGCTCAAACGGGAGATATCATAGATTCAGGTCCCGTCTGCGGCCTACGAGGGTACTTGGTTTTGAGCGGAACAGAAGAAAGATTAATGGTAGCGAATCTTTTGCTGTGTTGCAACTGCTTCGCTATGTAGTTTCTACAAAATAGTGCATTATATCTGCTCTGAAGAGCAAACGTATTTCTGTTTATATAGACGTTGTTGACATCGCGCATATTTATGGGCATTTATGGACAAATGCACATCTGGGATCGGATATTATTTCGATTATTTTCTAACGGGTCCGTGTTGTGCATGGAGGTTTTGCAACCTGAGAACAGCATTTTTCAAAGTGATCTTTAAAAAAAATCTGCAAATCTGCTCTCCCTATTTGGCCTTGAAAAATAAGGAACAATGTCGGTGTGTGCGAATCTGCAAGCATCAAAATTTATCACACCTCCCAGACCCAAAATGTTATCCTTAAAAATTCAAATACTTTACTGAAAATAGTTCCATGTAGTATTCTGGAACGCGGCATTCCTTTTTGACATTCTGGAACGAAATCTCGTGTTTACGTGCAGCTCGTGTTAAGTGCAAACAGTTAACTGCAATATATATCTGATAATCGCACAACAGCGTTAACATGGAAATCCGCTTAATCCGATGCAGCAGGCTGATGAACCAATGTTATGTAGATCTTATTTTATGATCACCCAGACATGTGACCTTTGATTCGTTTCACTGGCGGAGAATACTACCGAAGGCAAAATTCATTTCAAAGCTAGTCAATGATTTCATAAACTTTCCTGAGCCTGAGAGGCTGAGAATCAAGGCTTTCTGAAAGATAATCCTCGTTTTTAGCAGTATTTAAGAGGGTGGGAAGGGGTCTGAAGTAATTTTGTCATTTGTTTAAGAACTTGCATTATATTCTATATAAAATTGAGGATTATAATTTTATGTTAAAAATATAGCCCATACAATACAGTGTGCAGGCAGGGGAGAGGATGGGGTAAAAATATGAATGGATACAAGCGGTGTATAAAAGATTAATTGCAAAGAACATAAGTGCTATTAGGAGGTACATCGATGATATCGGTAAATAGGGACAACCTTGGTGTGTTTGGACCATTCCTGATAAGAGATGCGGAGGTGAAGCTGTGACAAATTGCATAAATCGTTTATTTGCTAATGAAGAGGCTCCAAATGTGTAGGGCAATGCATCATCCTTTCAATAATTACAGCCAGAAGGGGGTATCCCCCCTTAGTGCTTAGTGCTTGTCTTGTCCTTTCAATAATTATATGGGATGCATTCATGTAAATTAAGAATAACCACTAAAAGGCTAAGAAGGTTGCTTCGTTATTTTTGCCAATTAGGAATAGCAACTGTGTAGGTTCTCAATTCAGGCACTTAACAAATATGTTTGTACATGGTTTTAGGGCTGAAATTATGTTTGTTTTGAACACAAAATACGCTATCTTTTTGTGTGAGAAAGATGCTAGATCTTGCCCTGATTGTGTGTCTTCCACCTGCCAAGTGCTGGCTGCATTCATAAGTACTGCAGACCAACCTATCTGTGCTCTCTATAAGCTAAGTTCAGTTCTTAAAAAGAGGAAGGATGAACTCATATATCATATGCATTGCAGGTTTCTATATATGATAGTTTTTTTTTTAAACCGTACAATGTTATATGCACGATTTCCGATTTACTTCAATAGCTCAAGTGTTGACTTTTTATTGACATAAACCTTAATACACTACTAGAATAAGGTTTTGTGAACATCACTAAAATACGTGCTAGTAATACTTTCTTGGAAGAACTTGGCCCGGTTTCAGGAATTTTTCTCTTTAAAATGAACACCAAATGTTACGAAAACGAAAAGCTTATCTGCAGATAATCAAGTATACATTGGTACTGCCGTTTGCCTTGGTTTACATTACATGTACGTATAAGTTGCTTACTGCGTATATAATTGGCTTGCGTCACATATGTATACCTACCAGGTCGTTATAGCTTTAACTTCCTGAACTTTTCAGAATTTAAGATCAATTTTCTTTGTATGCAGCTTTAATAATGAAGTTCACATATTTGGTAAGTTATGATCACTGTGACAGCCCTGCATGCAAATTATTGTTCGACTACCTGCATATCGCATATACGTATTTCAACAGTGATTGCAAATTGCAAATGACCAATTTAAGGTGGTATTACATTAAGCGAAATATACTGCTTATTTCAGAATAAACCGCACATCGCGGAACCCCAAAGATTTTGCAGAATTGATAGATTTGCCACTTCTTCGACAGTTCGACAATGATGATGGCTATCAAGTTGATTACAAAAAACATTAACATGGGTTGATGAATTACACCCCTTTCCTACCTTTTCTGACAGCATGATACCATAGGCTACTGTATTGAATTTAGTTGAATTGAAATAATTGTGTTCTATGAGAAAACGATTTACAAAATTGCTTTTCCTGTTACGTTGTGTCCATGTTGCGATGCGTTTGCGTTATACAATATATGTACTTAACTCATAGTCCATCGATAATGCTAATTGACATGCTTTAGTCGCAATGGCCACGCAGATATTGACCAGAGAGCTTAGCAACGACGCAGTTGTATTAAGTTTGCCTGCTTCATACTTATCACCATTTGCGCAATTGCATTAATGCAAACGAAATAAATTGATATGAAATTATAGTTATTAGAACAAATGAAACAATACGAAAAACTAAGTTTTCTTAATGCTTGCGCTCATACGTGTAGAATCAACAAGATGCACATTGCGACATTACCACGTTTAGGGTTTCATTCAGGAAAGATGGCTGATTCCGCTGGCCAATGCCAGTTTGTTCTAACAATAAGAAATTATTTCTATTTTGCGTCTCTATGAATATCCTAGCACCCTGTAAGTTATCAGCGATGTAAATAATAAGCTTATAGTGTTGCGTAGGGTTTTATTTAACGTTAGTCAATGCTATTTGGAAAACTTGAACCTGTCAGACAACTTTGCTTATTAACGTCGTAGAAAGTAATCGTTGTCTGCACAGGCTTAAAATTAAATTCAGTCATTCAAGGCCGAGTGATGTATATGAATACATGCAGTGTACATGCCCTCTGCACAATTCTGCACTTATTAGGGCATTAAAAAAGGCGGCAGCAGATTTCAAGCGTGGGTTTTCTTTGATTTCAGCTCAATACTGCTTTTGGAATTTTTTCCACGAGTTCCTTAATTCCTCCTCTTTAAGGATCATGTCCAGCATCAGTGCAGTCTTTCCCCTAAATAATAGACTCTATATATTGAATTTTGGGTATTAACTAAGATCGTATTATCACCGCCCACAGGCATCGGTGTTTCGTTTTAACGTGGACTGCAAATTACTGTCCACCGAGGCGCCACCTCTGCCTAATTAACTTTCCATCAGGGTGCGTGCTTGCCAGGGGCTGTTTTGCAAATTCCAATTTGACAGAGGCAAACATCTGAAGTTTTGCCATGGCAACCTTTGCAAATTTGGATATTGATGCTCCCAGGTGGTAAACTAAAACCCGTTCTCCAAAACTTTGTTATCTTGCAGGTTTATAGCGAAGTTGAAAACCATAGCTATCGAGGGGGGAAGTAGCGTGTATAGCACATAACAAATTCTCCAAATATAATAAACTCATAACATGTCGGAGACCTTATAGCTCTATAAAAGCCCAATGCCAATATGGGCTTTAAGAAATCCTAGCGGTAGTCGAATTCTCGTTGAGATTCTATCCCTTTATGTAAGCTTGAATGCTATAGAGAGCAAGCAGGCCAAAGGGGTGTGAATGTCATGGGATGCCTAGCGTGAAAGACATGAATGCAATCTAGCGTTAAATTAGCGAGACAAATTGAATATCTGCCAATTACTACTAAAAAAAATTCAAGTGCACTTAACCCGGTAGGCCTATTAATGTCTTCTCGACCAAGGCCACTTTCAAGTTTGATTATATAACCTAATCTGGCGAATCTTAAGAGAGTTAAGAATATTGAATATGATGTTTCATTGTAGGACGAATCTACTTGTTTTTATCCATCATTGTGAAGTCACGTACCATTTTTCCCAGCTTATATAGCTACATGTATAAATACCAAAATTAATGTTGCGTTTACAGATGATGACGCGTGATGTGAACATTTCAGAGCACTCACGTTTAATGGTTAAGAAAGCCCAATGCGTTTCTTGAATCTCAGATACTGCTAAGCGGTGGTGACGTCGCAGTTATTGGTGAAGCATTCAATATATATGCAGGCAAAAGTGATTACTATAAAGTTAGCATCGTACGTGTAGGTACAGTCACGAAATGAGGAAGTGCAAATTAAAAAAATGGAACTGAATTCGATAAATAATTAATCAATGTTTCAGGCCTCGCAGCTATTTCAAAAACTCCATATAGGCCCACCATTTACTTTTTATTAACCTTTGATGAGTCCATGGTTACTTTAAACACGCCCGACTTCATTTCGAATTTACTACTGCGTGCAAGACAGGAATGTCACCTTCTATGCAGAGTTGTCCAATATTGGGAAAATCAGTGCAGCACTACACCATCGATTTGCTGCGCTCATGCGCGCCTTGGTTCAGCCAAAAATAGTATTAAAAGAACTTATTCACCGTACTGGGTTACCTAAGCGGTAAGGCTTTGGTTTCCGTGGTTTTCCGAAAGTAGCTTCCGGGAAAAATGTCGGGATCGTTCCCCTACCCCGGTAAGGGACTAAGGGTGGGGAAACAGCTGGAAGCATTGAATAAATTAACCACCAACGAATAACATTGTTTGGAAACAATGTGAATTAATATCTTTAAAATCAAAAAATCCCATATCCCGAAAACTTGTTGTTTTTTTATTATTAATTACTTGTTTCTGGTGCAATTAATGACACCTTAGATGTTTTAATTCGAGCACTGTAGTCGTTCGGAAAGTGCAATCATGCAAAATTACTATTTACAGTTCTACCTTGACTTGTGCTAATTGCAGCACATCTACCGATACAGTCAACACACGTCGTTTTAGTTGTTTACCTTCCTTCACCCACGTACTGGGCGCATGATAGTTCAGACCAAAATCCAATTTTAAATGAATTATTTCGAACTGTTTCTTGGTCTGAACTGTCACGTCTAAAAATTGCAGTGAATGAAACATCCTGGTGATGCTGTTTTAAATTTCAGCCCGCATGAAACTACACAAAGCATTGCTGCAGCATGCCAAGTTCGCCATCAGCATGATGCACGCAGATCTGCCTCCATTATTAAATTAAATTAACCAATGAACACCTTATACAATTAACTTAGGCAAGACTTGAGTTGTCTCGGGGCGGATTTTTCAAGCGTGCGTCGCACAAAAGCTAAAATTCTTCAAATTTCGCACATCAACAACGTAAGTGCACAATATATACGCTTGTAAGTGCAAATTAAGGGTAATTAACGATGCACCCAGAAATGGGGAATTCCTCGAGTCCCTTGACGTCCATCACAAGCAGCGGTTTCATACATGTCATAACAAGTAAAGACATTAACGAGTTGACCTTGGTTGCTTAAAAGCATTTATTCTAGATAAAAAAGAAGTCATTAACTGGTCATAAAAGTTCAATAACGAGGACACCCTGCATGTGTAGTGGGGTATATGTTTATTGCCCCCTCTATACCCCAGCCCCGAAAACACATTTACCCTCCCAAATCCAAACTGATTCCGAGCCTATAAAACAGAAATTAGTTAAATGAAAGCTGCGAACGAATTGATTACTCTAGTGGCAATTAAATCATTGCCATTTAGGCTGCGCACAGCCTCGTTTTTAGATTATTTATTAGCTGCTTAAGTGCACGTTAATGTAACGTTAAATTTGAGGTCCTTCAATATCTATCCCGCATACATGTAGGTAGTGCCCATGCATGCCCTCGTTTCGAGATAAAGTCTGGGAGAACCACTTGTCGTTTGGGTTGTTTTAATGGCACCTAACTTAAAAGTATGGAGAGGCGATACACTATCAATATTTTTTCTGAAACCCCTCCAAGAAAGAAAAAAAACTAATAGCGTGTGCTTTCGGGGTACGGATTTTAATTTCTTCATCTCCCCCCCCCCCTCAATTTCGCTGTAGGCCACTTGCTGTACGGTGATGTGGCGGTGAAGAGATAAGAGGACATTAATTAATGAATGCACCATCGGATTATACAATTTGAAATGGATGTCACGTGCATAATTATTGTGGTATGCATGCGTGACTTTAAATAACATTCACGTTTTGTTGCGGGGAGCACCCCAAACTTGTAGGAGCTAGTTTTTAAGGGGTCAATGGAGTGCATGCGAGAAACCTGGATTCACACACAAAAAAACATTCAATCGGCCTACTTGGTCGTCTTTTTCGCTGATTAAAAAAATTCTCGCTGGTAGATCGATATATACATGTACATGTAGGTTTGCACAACACCCCGGCACCAGTTTTACTAGCCTACAGTGCGTGAATCTTGTTTTAGACCAGGAGAATATCTAAGCTCAATTTTAGTTTTTTTTATTTTTTATTATCCCTTAAGCCTATTAACAGGGACAGCTTTTCCATTTCGCCTTCATTATTTCCATCCCTGTTAATTAAACGCTGAATTGTCGCGCATTTCTCTGGGTGCACGATCTCGTCTTATGTGCAAGCGTCCAAAGGTTTGACAGAATTTAATGGGCCCGGGTTAACGACCCGTGCTAAAACTCGTGTTGCGATTTTCGGGTGCCTTCTTCAGTAATGGCGGTGCGACAATCTTGCTACTAAATTATGAAATTCCACGAAAACATTTTGCGGGGGCAAAATGTTCTCCGACCGCAGTTTGATGAAGCAAATCATTTCTGACGTTGTCAACTACTGCATTAAGGGTACCATTATTGGCAGTCCTGAAATTGACTCTAAAAATAGAGAGAGTAAAATATAGTATTGTTTCCTATTGTACATGTATATAGCATATGTTTCCATTTTGTTCAAACGACAAGTTCAGACGTTATACACCTATAACATTTTAGTCCAAAACATAAACGAGAACTTAGTGAAAAAAATTATTTTTGTCGAAATGTTACCAAACAGTCATATGCGACAATGTATGGCAAACGTTCAAAACACCCTCTTCTCTTGTGGCAAGTGGGACAGCAGCGCATTGTCGTTCATTGCTTCATTTTGATGTCCAGGTTTTAAAACCCACTTCTGAAACGATTTCAGGAACATTGACATGGTTTTAAGGAGCCAAAATTGAATAACCTTTACTTATGTCCACCTTACCAAGGTTTGCTGTCAAGTACAACGCGAATGATTTAAAAATTGGGGCAAGAGCGGATCATTCGCAAATTTAGGAGGTTTGATCAACATTCCAACAATTTTTCGCGGTTTCAATGGTCATTTTTGTATTTTTTTCTAACAGAGGGGTGATTTCACTTTCCATCCAATCAAGAAATAGTCAGTTATTGAATACATGTACTAAAAAATGGTGTTTCACATTAGCATGGCTGTATGTTTTATGGGAGACAAACAATTTTCATTGCACAAGGCCAAGGGGCGTCCCAATTGTTTGCTCATTACTGTAGCAGGTGAGGAATAGCCTCTACAATATTTTGAGCTGTTTAAACGAATTTTGGGGGTCTGGCTCGTAAGACCTTATGGCTTGGCACCGTTCAATTATTCGAAAGAGATCACAGCTTTTTCCCTTGCCAGGAATGAACAGGTTGAGATGAATCATTTTAAACGTATGAAATTGTTGCTTTGGGATTCGTCCCATTCATATTATTTTAAAGGAAATACGGTACAGCTGTATGATTCAATGTAAATACTGGGTAACGTTTAGCGAAAATATTTAATTTATGGCCAACTACGTTATGCTCCGCTGACATGCAAGCTAATTAAAACTTGGTATTATGTTTAAAATCTGTCGATAATTTATAGTCGTCGTTGTATTCAAATCTTAATCGCTTTGCATCAGTTGGCGTTGAAACCAAAAAGTTACAATGTGTTCATTTGGATTTTTTTTTCTTCGCACAATTGACTGCGATGAAATATCTACCATTAACCAAACTAACACAGTTCTCTAACTACATGTACATGCATAAAAGTCAACTCAGCTGCTGAAACTAAACGCCATCAGGCTACATGCGTATCACCTGCCAAAATGGCTGGGTGTAGCACTTTTTGCATCCCATTGGCAATGAGACAACGTCCTTGAGCGGCAGAAACATGGCTTTACACAGATAAATTAGCAACATACCGACTGATTTTCTGTATTAACTCGCACTATACATACCCCTTAATTGAATAAATAGTATATATTAGTACACGACCATTATTTACATGTTCTAAGGATATGTGGTCACAAGCTGGAAACCGTTAAACGAACTTTAAATTGCTGAATATTGGACAACTCATGGTAAAGAGATGAAATTTAAGGTGGAAAGGAGTATTTTATTCACTATTCGATTAACGTGTGAAAATCTCGACTTGTAGAATATTTTAAATTGCATCAGTTTTGAATTTGGGCGTTATTTTTTAAAAAAACTTTAGTGCTTCCAAAATAACTTGTTGCAATTTGATGTACGGGAAATGCTCTAACGAGGCGTGAGGTCACAGTGAATACGAGAATTATGAGTACTGAGTTAATTTACTTAATTTGCCAATTGGTTCAGGAAGGCATCGATCCTCGATGAGCTTATTATTGACAATTATAAAAGCATGCCTTGAAAGCAAGGTACATTTTCATTTGTGATGGGAACTAATGTTTGCGTATAATGGCAGTGTGCTAATTGGAGGCAGAAAAAGGAATACGCCCCATTCCATATGTAAAGAAAATTGTTTGGTATTGTAATACGACTCGAGCAACCAACTTTCTTAGTGATCTAACAAAAGTAATTAAGTGAAAAGCGGATATGGCGGTTAATTAAAACTTTTTGCGAGATCGCCTATTGTTAATTTTAATTTTTTAAAGAAAACGCATTTAAACTCGCCGACGACTCTTTTTAACAAACCACTGACCGAGTTTTCAACTCAATTCAACACATTACCTGTCAACATTTTTATTCAGCAGTTATCACCTTCCGTGGTCTAAATGTTTGACCATTCCGACCAATTAGTATTATTGAAACCCGCCTCCAATATTACTAGGCATGTGAATGTAAAAGGGCGTCTTCTCCTTGCACCTAAGGGATGCCAATTAACGGCTAATAAGATGAAAACGTCGATATATCGAACAAGGCAAACTTGGGCATTCGCTAGCCGATCAGTCGTTGCCAAAAATCAAAAAAACCCTTCATCTGAGCTGCTTTTCAGCCTTTCTCATCAACTGGCTAAATTAATTCGACTCGCACAAAAAGCTTAAACAAACATTGACACATCCACTGCTGCCGAACGCATTTTTCTAACGTGGTCAGCACCACCAATCGATGCCTGTCCCATACGCTTTTTTTACTTTTCAAATCTGGCGCCTGTGCCGCAGGCGACGACTGGCGGCGCATCTCGGCCCCAGCAGAGGAGTAGCCCACCTACACCGCCGTGAACATTAAGCGGAATTTAATACATGCAACTGGAAATCAGCACGACCGGGTCACCGAGTTGCAAAGGTTCACTCTGCCCCTGACGGAGTGAACCCTTTCGGCGCTGGAGCAGTGGAGCTTGACCCACTTTTTCGTGGCCGCTTTCACGAAAGAGCAGTCTGAGGTGTGGGTTAGCATCGCCTTCACATCAATCACACGCATCTGCATTTCGCATCCTTGAAAAGTTGAGATCCAGAATTCGCTCGGATTATTGTCAGGTTTAAATAACCGGAGCGTGCCAGCTTGGCCCGCCTGAATCGGCAGCGAATTTGAGCGAAAAGCCCCGACCCAACAGTCGCACTCTCAGCTCCGCACTGCAGCGTGCAGGGTAGGGGAGGGGGGGAAAACGTTCGAAACCAGCAACAACTCACCGATAAACAGCAAGAGGAGAAGCACCATTCGGAAGGAGCATTTCGCCATGGTTTCGGCTGTGTGGCCGCCGTAAATCCTGTCCGTGCGGGCAGGCGACCAGCGACGGACTTGTGGCGTCAGTCGTCGTCCTCCTCCGCCTCCGGCATCGGCCCTACGCGGACCACTGCTGCAGGGGATGCGAAGATGGCGCCTGCGTCGAGTGGACCGAGCGCGAGTCGCAATTTATTCCGTTCTGCCATCGCGAGTTGCGAGCGTCGACCGCGGATGGGTGCGTGCGTGCGTGCGGCTGGTCGGGCCCCCCACTTTTTCGCTTCACCGATGGTTGTCCGATCGTCCGCCACTGCTCGATCGCCTACGCGGGTCTGCGCCACTTGCGCTGCTGGGTGCACCCCAAAAGCCGACGACCATGGAAGCCCAGACTGCGCGGGCGATGCCATTGCCCGAGACGGGGGACGCGGGACCCGTCTGCGCCTGCCGCCGCCACCAGAGACCCTCCTCAAGACCTCCTCCTCACTCCCTCCCTCCCTCCCTCTCTCCCTTCCTGGCCCGTGACGCGGACGTGACGGGGAGGCGCCCGCCGGCTGTGGCGCCATCTTTTGAAACGCAATGCGATCGATCTGAAAAAAGGCCTGCTATCTTTTTTTTTCTTTCTGTGAATGTCGCTCCCGTCACGTGTTTATGAGCTCGTGCGCGTCACGTGCCGCTTTGCGCGTGCCTGATGATTAGGCATGGATTTTTCCCCTGTTGCAGTGTTTATGGGATGTTTCCCCGTGATTGGCTTAAAGCCTGTTCGAGGGCTGGTTTCACCATTGTACGTGTAGGTTATAAAGGTTACCTGGGATTATCGATAACATCAAGTTAACGTTAAGGTTTGATAGGTTTTTGTTGCACCATCGAAGCCGGATTTTTAACACTGAGTATAGTAAACATATGAATAACCCGTTGCGGCTAGGAATTCTGGGAATCTTTCACTGGATTACAAACCTTAGGTAACCGTTAACCCTGCCTGTTAGCTGGGTTAACATTTCCTCATAGTAACTCATGATTAACTGCTAACCTGCTGTGGTACGATGCTTTTCCTTAGTTAACTAGAGGTTTACGTTGGGTTTTGTTTGAATTTTGTTGGTGCAACCGGCCCTAAGCAATATTTATTCAGCCGAAAAGTCATCATTATCTTTTTTTAAAAAAACGCCTACTGCATTTAGTGTTAAACATTACAATTGCTGAATTTATTTAGACCGGTGTAGAATTAGTCGTTTAATAGAACTTCAGCTTTGGTTTGTAATTTTAAAAGGTCCCGTTTATTTATAAAAAAATTCGGAAATTTGAAATTCAGTTTATACAACACGCAATGCATTTGTGCCATGCAGAAAACCCTAATTTAGGCGGTCGCTAAACGGGTGTTGTTGTTGCTTGTTTGTTTGTTTTTTGAGGCCTAAATAAAGTGGGCATTTTTACCAAAATTACTTTATGGTTTCGCTTATTTCGGCGTGTTAGGTTCGTGACCCTCGTATAGCAGAATCAAATACTTACGCTGCCATAAATTTATTGCACAAATAGGGGTGGTGCAAGTCCGTGTAGCGAAAATTTGCGGTTTGGTGTAGTAAAATTTTGGTATTTTTAGCTTTGGTCGCTCTGCTGCGTGCTTTTCAGGAACAAAGGAGTGCATAAAATTACTTATTCGTAGTCCATGTGTTGCCGCTCTATTAAGTCGGCCTAATTCTTGACAATTAGTACATGTAGTTATCAGTACGTTACAAGTTAAACTTTGAGCTCGATTCAAAGGATATATCCGTCCGCTCTCCTCAATGTAACATGTAGTATTGTTTTTTCTCTTAACATTTTCTTGCGTGTCATTTTTTGAAGGCTGAAAGAATTTGTAGATTATCATGTTTCCGTGCCCTGTGAATAATTTCCACCTTTTAGATGTTTTGCTAAACGGAAAAAAAGTTAAACGGGTTAATTTAAAAATTCTTTGAAACTGAAGAAAAACGGGAAATTACACATTTCATTCTGAATGCAAACGTTGCAGGATTATTATAGAGATTAACAGAGTACATGTACGGCATAAACTGAAAGCACTTTCGTATCTTTAACTGATTAACAATACGCGCGGGTATGTCTTCATTCATGGTCGACCTGCGTGAAGAAACACCAGATTTGAACAGATTTATACAAAAGCAAATTGAACGTGCGTTTTCCCGGCCGCACTGGTCACCTGTATGTAACACTAAAATCTAGTGTGCAGTACGATGACAAATGTATTTACCATTGTACATCACCAACACCGTCAAAGCTAGGCAGCATCGGTTTATCAATAGTGTCATCTCTAAGTTTGTCCCAAAAGACAGAATCCAGTGATGTACCTTATAGCCTTCAGAGATTGCTGCCCAATCTTCACGTGTTTACATGTCCCAATATGCAGCAATCTATCCAACAGATCAATGAATACATTGTTGCTCGTTAAAAACTAAAAGATTTGCGTATATCTGAATACACAGTCCCTGGACGGAAAAGTTCATGCGAGCAAATCTGAATACATCTTTGCATTTGTTTTCTTATTGCTGCTCTATCCAATAATTAGTACATGCATATGTTTTATAAAAGAATCGGTTTTCAAAATGTTATCATAAAACACGTTTTAAAGAAATCGTTCAACCGGTGTATTTTTTAAGTTGTCAACAATAATCATTCATTTATTCAACGAGAGATAAATAAAACTTTGCGCTAATGTTGAATCACTATATTGCCTGAAACATCTTGTGCTGCAAATTTTCCAAAACATATTCCTGTTTAGAATAAGGAAATGCACACCAATAATGCCGCTTTTTCATAAAATATGTCAGCGTATTCAACAAAAAACATTTGATGAATAAATTGCTCATCATTATTTTAATATGAGGCTGTTATTTGCGAAGAAAATAATAAGGTGGGTGGTCAGATTAAAATAAAAAGAAATTATTTGTTGCATCGCCATTGGTTATGCGATATAATAGTTATAGCAGCGAGTTACACAAATGTTGTTTCCGCAAAAAAGGCATATTTTGTGGTTAATTTGCATGCGTTGCTTGTTTTTAAGTTATTTACGTTAAGCAGGATCTGTTTAGAATTATCATTGGTTAATGATAGGCTTACAGAGTCAGTTAACCACATTGTTGAATTTTTACACAAAATGTTCCATGCGCAATTGGTGCATGACCTTGCATCTATACAAGTATTTACATTCGTGTGCTGTAGTATTATATACTCGTGTAAACAAGTCTATATGCAAGTACATGGCCTTTAAATCGTTTTCAGTTTATTGGTTGATTAATTAATTGGTGGCTTTCAGCTGACCCTTAAAGTTTAAGTAGGCTTTGCAATGCTAATCATTGGATTAAAAGGTTTGCTAGCTGTGATTACTTTTATGGGTGATTAGCGTTAAGTAGCCACTAAGGTATGAGGAATCCGACAAGGGACATGATGATGAACATGTTAATTACAAACATTTAAAGGGATGGTGCTCGGTGTACATAGTTTTGTCTCGATTTTTACGTCACGTCAGAAAATAAACCTATCCGTCTATGATTGACTCCCGTTGAAAAATTGGGATGATCATAAAGAAGATGTCATACAAATTTACATATACATGTATAAAGAGGTGGAATGGATTATGGCTTAATCAAGTGTTTGGACAAATATACTGTAGTTCAAATTATTGTAAGTTAAATGAGAAAAAATTAACGGTTTCATGGTGGTAAAAAGTATTCGTTATTTTGTAATAAAGTAATTAGCAGTAAATAGTGAAATTATTTTGTGCGTGTTTTATTGTTGTAAATATACTTGTAAAAGCCTAAGAATTTTTCCGGTTTGGTGCAAAATATTGTGGCATGTCCTGGTTTGAGTCAACGAAATTATGGTTAGTCTATTTATAGAAAGGCATACCATAATTACTTAACCTCAAATCTGGACAGCCCATGGAATTTCCCGGGACATTTTTACGTTTTTGCTTTTTAAAAACATAAAAGCATCAAATACAATATAGGCCTACATGTATTTTTTAAATTAGGCCTACTTGCATTCATTACTTTGTCACGAAAAAAGATGTATACAGAATCACGTTTGTGATTTGTAAGAACCATCTCTCGTACGAATCCCTCTTAAAAATGATATGTTATTTTTCATTAAGTACGGTGATAATTTAAGATATACTTTATTTAGCATTTATACTGCTGATTCAGTAATTTGATTTTGTTAATGCATGTGTACTTTGTAGATTTTTGTTTTCGTCTTTCATGTACTCGCATTTTTCTAACCTTGTAAGCCTAGATGACTAGAGTATGGCGATTGGCGTCACTTAGTGAAAATTTAGCTCACTGAGTCAGTGAGTCTCCACTCCTCAAAGACCACGCAAGTGTTTATCATGAAGTGTCATATCCTACATACTGCACTTTTTTTGCTTAATTTTCTTAGTTGCTTTTTGGGGAGCCCAATAAGACCAGACCCCCAGATTTCAACAAGAGTGGTCATTGTGGGCAAAATAAAAAAAATATAAAAAAATCAGCATCAGTCTAATCAGATGGCGCCTAGCCTTCGCATCGCAAGTGTGGCGATGGGAAAACTGTCCTCAAACTGTTTATTCATGCACAAGACCACGATATTGACAATTTAATTCGGCACATAAAGCATTCATTGTGAGATGCATGGGACAGATCACGCGAAGGCATCGATTCTCGTCGCAAATCGTTATTAATACGGCTAGGGGAGCTGTTTGATTGAAATTAATTACGAGATGCGCCGCTAAATAATCATAGATTAAGTTAAACCGCCTGCTTAGTTTGCTTTGGAAACCGTGCATAGCGACGTAGCATGATTTACTCTCTCCCGACGAAAACTTAACTATAGAGCCAGGCTTTTTTCAATTTCCTCTCGTTCTCCTTCTTCTTCTTTTTGTTTCTCAAACTGAATACATTTTCTCAGACATTCCCAATTCTCGCAAGCATGGTTTATTTGCGCTGCAAATTTCGAGCATCGGATAAGTTTTTGCTAACTTGCTTGGAAACCCATTCGCTATTGTTGCAAAAGGATTTATAACACGGATATTCGCGGCTCTTAAAATGCCCCTCGCAACTTCCTTTGCTACGAATGTTAGTCTGGGCATTAAAGGCTAAATGCAAGTTTGCGAATCCGCCCTGTGCGTGCATCAGCAAAGCGAGCTTCCGAACCCCTTCTGGAAACCGGAAGTTAGCTCGTGGGATCCGCTGAAAATCTTGAGCCAAATGGATAAGTTGGAGCGCTCTATATGCCATGCATTGACCTCTCCTCTAAAGTTTCCCAGAGTGAATGCCACTTGGAATGTTTCTTGAAACAAAAAAAAAAGCTCGTTGACATTTTAATGGCGGTTGTGCCATCCGCAATTATGATTCATTGCATGCCTAGTGACTATATTTGCGCCTACGTTTGGCTTGCCCATCGAAGACTTGATATCATCGGAGATTTGATAATCTTCAGAAACTAATTTAGAAAATGCAATGTGCTTTGGCTGTTTTTTAGCTATCTACAGTGACGTATAATGATGCAACTGTAGCCGTATACTATGTACCGCATACTATAGTGATAGTGAGTAGAGTGATCCAGTAATATCGCGACACGTTTCACTATAAGGGGATAT
>JAQIXS010000930.1:0-36374 GCA_034700785.1 Rossiulus vilnensis | reverse complement strand
AAAATGTTCTAGGTGCCTGAGTACCTGTTATCACGTTGCGCAACCTGCTTACTTCGTATAAACGCCACTCTGCTAAGCTGCTCCTAACCAAGTAGCGCCCACACACACACATGCATTAGAACAGAACTTTCGTTCTATCAAACTACAGATTTTCTAGGGGAAATCTGTGTGTCACCAGCTTTCAATAGACATCCCACACGACCTATAAGCCACCTTTGGAACTGCGTAGAATACCAGATGCACTTCTCATGTTAAATCTCAACCGTCCTATTTCAGTCAGCTATTATTCGCCACGAGGCACGCCCGACTTCCTCGAAACGAGCGCCGTTGCCTCCACGCGACCCGTTGAGGGAATAAACAATATGCTAATCTGCCATTTTCAGGAGATATTTATGGTGATCAGATAACCGTAGCGGAAAAAAAACACTGCCTCGCATAACAACGTCGGTGGAATCAGTTCTTCCCATTTACCAGTGCCTCATGCATAATAGATCCATCAGTTTTATGGCTGTTTTGCTGCCGGGGTTGGAAACGCCAATGGCAACTATGTTCGATTTCCATCATGGAGGGCCTTCGACAATTCCCCATAAAACTCCGCAATTAACGTGCCCCGGCCATCACAGCCAAAAATTTGCACCTATAAACCACACCTAAAGCGAGCGATAAAACAAAATGGCGTCCGCTAAGCGCGAGGAGTGACAGATACCGGATGTGTCACATTTATCCACAAAACGAGATTCGTTAAGCATCGTTATGCCGAGGACACACCGAAACATAAATCATAGTAATCTAGATCAAACCTGGTGTGGACAAGCATTCAAGGCAATTGCAGAACATCATGGGGGCATCGCATTTACACAGGGTCTCCAGTTTTCTTCATTGTTTCGTCATTTCTTTACTCATTTAATAATTGTGATCAAATTGCAAAACGCTCTACCCTGGTAGGAGCATAAAAATTCAGTATCTAATCAGTAAAAATCAGTATAACAATTCATATCGATATCAGTGCAAATAAACTGATGTTAGTAAAACGTTTAGCAAAAGCGGAGTATATTGATATCAATTAATCAAAAAACACTCACTGTGTGCAGAGGCAGTTAACAAAATGTCACATTTCAGCATTAGAACTATCTGCGTGAAGATTTCATTACTACATTGAAATAGACACCAATGTTTAGCTGTAAGTCATGTGTAACGACTAATTACATTAGACGGTGCACAGGAATTCAAAATAAAAAGGGTTAATTGCTTTTTGTGAGGTGAGCTTTGGTAGAATTCAAATAGCCCAATAGAAGGCAAGAGCCAGTTTGCCATTAATCATGTCAGTCCCATAAAACGAGCCACCTCTTATGGCTTTCTCCTTGCTGGAAGACGTAAGCCATAAGCTGAAAAGCTCTCATTGGTTAAGGCTCAGTTCCACTAACTCTAGACATACTACAGAACTTTTTTTTGTCAGAATTAAAGTTAAAATTTACTGATTATTTTCATTTGTATGCAGAATTGTTTAGCCACGCATTGCATGAATCCGTACATGAATATCGTTTCCATGAACGCATGTTTACCACGCAGAAATACCAAATTATTCTTGCGCATGACCCGCTTAATTTCTAGAAATTTCATTTTCATAACTAAGGCAGCCTTGTTATTCGAAGACACGCAAATACGTGACGACTGTTCTTCGTGTTCATCGAATGTTTGCGTTGTGTATGACGGGATTTTTCGCTTCAATTCCATTTTGTTGATTTTGCGAAATTCAGGCTCTATATTCAAACGCAATGCATACCGAAAAACATCTCAGAAATATGGTTCATGTTTGGAAAATCCTTTCAACTTCGGTTGTATTAGCATCGACAATGCGTTTTCAAAACAGCTAGTCGAGTCACACAAACGCACGTTTTTTATTATCTCAGGGGCCGACCATAAAACACATGAATTGCTTGAAATCGTCTTAAAAGTACGATATATTAAAACTACTGTCCTAAAATGGTGTTCATTTTAATGAAGGAAGGTCCTTTGCGCTAACAAGGCATACCTTATATTTCACTTTGATAATATGTTTTATGAAGTTAGGCGTTATCGATTGAAATCTGGTGTTATTTATATGAAAACAGAGAATGTCACGTGTCCATTCGACAGATGGCATGTCTAACAGAAGATAAATGTGTCAATGGGAATTTCATATGGCATCTATGAAAAGCCTGACTTTTTAATTTAAAAAAAAAACATGAACACCAAAAATTCTAAAACATGACATTTCAAAATCCAAGAAATTCCATATGACTTAGAAAGAGCCAACTCCCTATTTTTATAGATACAGGACTGACTGTGTGCCATTATCTTAGTTTACTTTGATGTTAATTAATATTTTGACTGCCAATGGTGTCCACTGGATTTGGTACTGTAAATTCCATGACTTTTTCATAACTTTTTCACACGTTCTAGCTACCTTAAACTAAGCATGAAATTGCCCTTATATGAAGACAACACCAGATATACAAGTTTAAAGGCAAAAATCCAACTGACGTCCTTTATGGATGCACCAGTGGATACACTGGTTTTAACGATGAAACGCCGAACGTATTTCACGTCCAATTTGAGCATCTGATGGTTTAAGGGTTCAGAAGCAGCTTACTACAGTTTCACTTGAGCCTCAATTTCTAGGGAAATGCACAATTTCATCTTCACAATGCAGATCGCTTTATGGCCGCATTTGGCATTGCAAAGTTGAAAATGTACTTGAAAGTATATTCGTAATAACGAGAAAGAACATACACCGTATATAGCTTTAAGTCTGCATGATACAATGGAAGACCCATTCATTTCTTCGATGCTTAATCACAGTACGGGAATCACAAGTATAACACACTCCTGCAAGGACGGGTCCATAAAAGCATGCAAAGGCCTTATTAGAATATTCAAACACGTGTCATATTTGTTGTCATGAATATGTGTAACAACTGTTTATTTTATGGTTCAGACATACGATTTTGATATAAAAATGCAACTGTTTTAAGCAATTATACACGCACAGCAATGTGTTAAAGAGTTGAATGTTAATATTTATAAGTGGCCTGATGGTATAGTAATTCAACAATTTTAGCGTTCCAAAATGTGTTTCCCGCCTTATTTAGGTAAAGCAATTACAGATTTAATGTGAAATTATTGGTCATGCTTGCAGATAGATGGATAAAAATTCCAAAATTATAATAGTCTAAAAATGCTTTATGCATGATCGGTTATTGTAGAACAGCAATGGAGGTTTCGAGTCTGGAATGATTATGTTTACCAATGGCTTATTGTAAGTGTAATTGTAATTGTAAATTGAAACACTTAAGAGATTCTTTTAGGATTAATTCGAATAAAACAATTACACATTCAGAGTAAAATTATTGATCACGTTTACCGATGAGCTAATAATAAAAGTTCAAAAACTAGAGTTCTAAAAATGCTTTCATCAGGATCAATTTAGGTCAAACAGCAATAACAGATTAGAGTGTGGAACGAATGACCTCAAGGTAAAACAACAAGCGTGTTTATTAAAAGCCCCATGCATATTTAAACGCTTCCGTCGTTTTTATCTGGATTTGTTTACGCATAACAATTACAGATTTAGAGTAGAATGATCATGTTTGACAATGGCTTTATGAAAAATCTAAAAATCTTAACGTTTTAAAATAGAATTATTTATAATGTTTGCTTACTGTTGGACTCATAAAAATTCAATAATTGTAGCGTTCTAAAAATATTTTATTTATTTCGGTATTTATTCGGCACCCTACAATCAGAATTTTAATGAAAAATACTATAGGGGCTATTCTCCACCTGTTACATTAATTAGGAAGCAATTGGAACACCCATAGGTTATTCAATTTTGGCCCCTTAAAACCACACCAGTGCTCTTAAAAACATGTTTCAGAAGTGAGTATTATAACCTGGATGTCAGATCGAAGTAACGAATGACATTAAAGCGCGCTGTCCTACTTTCCACTACAAAGGAGGGTGTTGTGTCATGCATGTAGCGCATATGACTGTTTGGTAAAATTTCGAAAACAACAATTATTTTCACTATGTTTTCGTTCATGTCTCTGTAATTAAACGTCTAGAGTGTATAAATGCTTCGGTAATTAAACGTCTAGAGTGTATAAATGCTTCGGTAATTAAACGTCTGAGGTGTATAAATCAGATTAATGCTATCTATATTTTTCACAAAACTATCCAGTTTTTTCCTGTCCTGAAAAGTTGATTTTTTGGCACTTGGTATGGTTTAGCACGCATTATTAACGTCAAACGTATAACACCGAGAGTCCCATAAAATCAGAAACTGGGAAAAAAGCTTAAAGATGTCAAAACTAATCACGAGACTTGCTCAAGAAGTTCACCACCACTGTCAATGCTGCAATTCAGAAACACGGTCAAAACAAGTGACAATTTCAATTGTTTATTTTTTAAATAAAACGTACTTCAATCTTATTTTATTTCTATAAGCCATAACGGATTTTAGAAAGCATCCCATGATGGTGACTTGCTATTCTCTGCGGCAGGTGCAGCTTTGGTCAATTTTGAGGGATTTTGTCATTTCATCCCTAAGAAGCTTTGGCAGTGGGGAAATTCAGAAGGGATTCGGCACCGAATTTGCGATTTAAGGAGTCCAGGGATGCAAAATGGTTCAGATAGTCATACGAAATCGAATCTTGGAAGGGTTTCGAAAAAAAATGACGTCAAACATTTCGGCCAAGCAGCTCGTTACTCGATCTAATGGGGTTCGAGTTCCACTCCTGACGTTTAGTTTTAAATTTCCCGAAACCAGAAATCTCCAATAAACCAAACCGGTGCGTTGGATCGATACGTCAATACATTTTTTCCTTTTCCTTTTTGCTTTATCTTCATTTAGTTTTGATGAATTTAGGCACCCAGTGAGCGGCGTTTTTACCAGTGATATTTTTAATAAAACGCATGTTAAGTAAGAAACTCATTAGACATGTCACCGACAGCTGCCTTATCTGGAGTTTTTTTCATTCTTCGGAACGCCAAAAAAAATACGCGCAAAAAACATCCTGGAAAATAAGTGAAAACCGAGAATGCGGACGGTTTGAGATTCGGCTTTTTTCTATTAAAAGAACAAAGACATTGGAAATATGTAACGAGCATGAGCGGAAAACAAAAAAAAAGATAACTGAAATCAAATAAGATGGAAATAAGTTCGTAGGTAGCAAAGGACGACTAGCTATTTCCAAGAACGAAAAAATTTTAGGCAAATATAAACTTACATATTAGGTGAGTAAACGGCAAGGTACGGCCCCATATACGACTATAACTTAAAATATACTTAAAGTTTGCGGCACCGGATTTCACAGAAATAAGTTTGCAAATGCGAACAATTTTGCCTTAAGTGACGCGTGTGGTATGCAAGTAACGTTTACGAATAAAGAAAGAGTTACTAAGGATATCTAATGATTGCGAAAACAAGCTTCCGCTATATCATGGTCGTTTAGTTTTGAAAAAACCAGCCAGTGTGGAAAATTTAATATGTGTTCATGTTTACATTTATATTACAATTGCTTATATTGAAGCTAAAATTTTATTCATACTGCACTGACATATAAAACATTTTCTCTGCATGTAGTAGATAATCGAATATAATAATATGATAAACTAAAAATACAAGACCACATTTTCGTTAGAACGCGTACGTTGTAATTAAATCATCTACGAATAAAAATTTCAAGTTCTGTATAATGTTAAAAATAAAAGGTAAGATTCAAAATTAACACCTTTACAGTTATAAAAAAACTACTCCCACAAAGTTTAGTTTTTTTAATGCTGACTTGTTTTAAGCTCTAAATTATATTGGATAAAATAATTTTAAAAATGTGATATTTGTCATATACAAGTGTACGCCCAACTATGCAGCCACATATGGCTTTATCTGAAGACGTCAATATATGGCCAAACATGTCTATATAACCTCACATATAGGGATGTTTAATTCTTCCAATAGGGGAAAAATATATTATCTTTATTTTAATTCTGTGAACGACTAAATTTTGTCAATAATGATAGGATACCACAACAAATTATCCCATTTAAGTTGATTAATCCTCACAGCTATTTGTTTCACCGACTTAATCAAACATGTCCAGCACACAAGCAAAGAAAATATTGAATGCTTCTTGATAAGATGCTGTTTGAAGTCGCATTTCATCATAAACTAGCGTTGCTTTCCTTAAATATCGTATGTGCATATCAGCATCTATAAATGCCTGTTTACTTTCCGGATACCAGTTGCTCAAAGCAATCTTCGGCTTCTTTAAAACCGCGTCTCAATATTTTTGACATGAGAGGAAAATAAAAGTGAAATACGCTAGCATTGCCGCTAGTGGCGTTCAGAATCTCCATATAGATAGATATGAGCATTAAGCCGATAAATATATGCGAGTTACTGTAAACAACATGGAATCATTATTTCATATTCTAGGTACAATTTATAATCTACCGTATATTTATATATTTTGCATGCAAAGGACAAGCATTAAGCTACAAGAAATTCAATTTAGCAACGATACTGATGTCCACAATAAAACGGTGGAATCAACCGAATAAACTGTGTTTGATGGATGACACCACACATCCTTGCTGACAGCAAGGTACCGAGGTGAACTGAACTACGTAACAATAAGTCGATCTTGAGGAAAAACTGACGTATGAAGGGTGTCAAACCATATCTTACCAAGCGCCAAAAAAGTAACTTCAAAGTGAAGGGAAAAAACTGAAAGCTTTCGTTAAAAACATAGACATCAATAACATGGTTTTGTTCAAACGACAATAAGTTTAAACGCTGAACACTATCGATGTTTAATTACGACAACTTAGTGAACAAATTGTGTTTTTGTTGAATTTTTGTCCAAAAACTCATAACGCCATCCATTTGTGATAAGTAGGGGCAGCAGCACCTTGATGTCATTCCGTCCTTCATTTTGAACTCCAGGTTTTTAAAACCTCACTTCTGAAACACGTTTTTTCGGAACACTAACGTGGTTTCATGGGGCCAAAATTGAATGAACTTTATTCATGTCCACCTCCCCAAGGTTTGCTTTAAAGCTTTTGCTGGTTGCAAGGTTTGCTTGAGAAAAACTAATCTGAGGAGGGAGGGAGGGGGTGGGCACATACGACCTTATGGTTTGGCACCTTTTTTAATAATGTCTTACCCAAAATGAACTAAATTCGCAACTCTGCACCATCAGATGCTGCCAGTGAAAAGGTCTGAGAGCACCAGGTAAATCACAGAGCGCATGCGCGGCGTGTTTTCACCGCCATCTGACAAGTTGTCTATAATCGAGGTTGACACGTTTTAATTTTTCATGACGTCCCGAGAAGAGCTTTGCTTTCACGCCAGCTTCTTAAAACCAAAGCCGGTTTGATCTTCTCCAGAAGATGGTTTTCAAAATTCCAATTGACAGTTTTTCATTAGCTCCAAGTTTTTACTTCATCGTCAACACTGTTGTTTGACAAGACGCCCAACGACACGTCGACGTCAGGTCAACTTGGGTCACAGCTTAAAAGCAGGGTCGACCATTAATTCCGTGCTTCAATCAGCTTCTTCTGGCCACTGGTTTTTGATTGGCAAGGCAGTTGGACCTGCCCATCATTGCTTGTCAAGTGAACAATGCAAATCGTTAGTGCCACTGCAGCGACGAATCGCCAACCACTTGTGCAGGAGCACACTTATTCGTCTTTTGTCATGCTTGGTGTAGGTCGATGTTCTGCCTTGAATGCAATTGTCATTGTTGTTGAAACACAATAAATCAGCCGGGGGAAAACATTACGAATTTTTTTAGAAAATAAATAATAACGATGGGGCGTACTTGGGAAACGCCAAACTATGCATGGGCGAGTTTGGAAAAAGTACTGAATTATGCTGCTGGTAAAATAAGGGTATTTGGATGATGCATGTTGAACGGGAAATTATAACTTTTCTACGACGTCTAGCGCTATAGGACCTAGATTTTTTGGAGAAAAATCCAGTTTTATTCACGACAAGCTGCTTTCATCAGAATCAGAAACTATTTATTACATCCCACGAAAAGAATTGACATCAGTCACGTGGGTAAAGTACGGACTTACTTTTTCAATTTCGTTAATTGAAACTGACAATCTAGCCAAAATATGACTACCACAAAATTCTCAAAACCATATCATTCGTATGTTAACAGCTAGATTCAAATTAAAATAAGCATCATTTTTGTATTATGTAATGCTTTTTTTTCATTTGACGTATTACTGAAAATGTGACCATGACATGCGAATTTCCTTATGCTTATTGACATACACACATGTAACACATGTAAGTTGCTGCATTGCATTTTCCATGCATATGGAAATACGTGTACATGTATATAAATATGTGATAAGAATTCAAATGCATATGGATTATAGGAACAAAAAATACACTGTACATGTATACTTTACATATAGGTAATACAGGTTGATTTTTGGCCAATTTCTGATTTAACAATATATAAAATAAAACATATGTCCAAATATGGCCCATATTTACTTTTTCCACCCGTGGTTCTATCTCGAGTGTTTCCAAAAATGTCCCGATTTACCGATTTACCATTTTTTTTTCACCATTACCATATTTACCAAAGTACCGATTTAACACTACGTTTTCAGTTCCCTTTGCACGACATTACATGCATTGGCCACCAGTTTGAGTTAATCGTCTTTTTTCAAACAAAAACAAGAATCATTTTCCAAAACATCCTGCATAACTGAAAGTTACGTCAACAAAAATAAATGGAGCTATGCCATAATACTGCAATGGTGCAACTGGAAATTCTTGTTCTGAACGTTTCCAAGGACATCAGCCCAAGGCGGAATTTCCTAAACAATATCTTACACTGAAGTCAATCCAAAACTAGAATGATACTGGGGAATTCAAATGGGACAATTGAATGCAAGCAACTGTCAAACAGGGCCGCCACAGCTCTATCTGGTATTGACTCGGACGGAGCTGGTATTTCCAGAAGCAAAATTCTTTGGAATCAAATTGGAATAGAAATGCGTTTCGTATTGGATATTTGTTTCCTACAAAGCGGAAAAATACAGACCGGACTAGTTACGCCGGTCCATTGGGGACATCGGCTAAGTGGGAAGTTTAATACACCGTGAAATGCGCACGGGATATGCTAACGAAATGCAGCAAATCTGGTCTCGTTCATCAGCAATTCCCATGACAACGCAAACTGAGTGCAGCGCAATCCGTTGCTGTATCCTCATGCATACTAACAATCTACGTTATTTCACGATAAATATCGCAATTTCTCCACAACTATGCTTTATACAAGGACTGACCGTAAAGGAAGCCCACCATTAAGTGAACGGCGTTATCGAACGTGAGCAAAACGGGATATATTCACTAGCAAAATGACCAAAACCTGGTGTTCCTATATGTGCCATCCCTTTGTCACACAAAATGACGCTAACTTTCAACGGAAAAATGTAGCACTTTCACGTGTCATGCTTGGTGTTCCCAAAAATCAATCTATCTTCCCTGACTTTCTTAAGTTTTTAAATAAATTTGGCTAAACAGCTTGACAACTGAAAATGCAAAACAACATATGCAAATGAAAGGAATGATATGATTTAAAATGTGACATTTCCTGAAACTATAGATGCAGGATTGACTGAGTATTATGCTTTAACTTTGCTGCTAATCAATGATTAGTATTGGTACATTAAAGGAAAATTACTTTGAGGTGAATTTGAATGTACCTAAATGCCTAGTGAAGCAATCGAAGGCAAGTAGTTTTATGAGACACTAAGCACTTCGAAATCAATGAGTTTCGCCGAATTTTTCCTGACCATTCCACGCCTATTCAATTCTCGTGACAATTTCAGGTTTTCCAGGTCTGGGAGAGGAACCCTGTTATATTGGATAAAAATGTCGCCCTTTCGCCCCGTTTAATAAACAGGTCGTTAAATAATAGAAAAAAGCGACCAATAAGTGAGGTCCATCCGAAAGACAAAACTTAGAATTACAATTAAACATTTTGATTTGTGTACCACCAAGAATGAGTGAGTGGTCGTATTGATAGGTTTCAATCACTGGGGAATTCTTAGGGGCCATCCATAAAGGACATTAAGGTTGGAAGCAGTAGGGAAATTGGACAATTATTAAGACAACACACACACACTAGGGGCATTATTACATCATTTTTATGCTCTTTTATGTCCAATTAAAATCGAGGAACGTTGTTTGGACGTTCCAATTCGCTGGCATTGTCCCCCACGTTGCCACTGCCACCCAAATCAGACGTTATCTATGGACACCCCTATGAACAGCAAAACGAGCCATAAAAAGTTAATAACAGCGTATCCAAGGGCTCCGTTTCCATCTTCCTAACCCTGCAGCCAAAAGAATTTACGATTTGGTTTGGAAAAAAAGCATGTCCATTTCGTCCTCGATGATGGAAAAAGCTGCATTTTTAGTTGCTCGAATTACATATACAAATTGGTCTCCCGAAATTGGAGTGAGTGAAAAGGCTGTATGAAAAAGCGGATTTAAAATCATTACTGGAAATTCTCGGTATTATGCAGTCCTCCGACGAATTAAGCAAAAAGGAGTTGCGGGGAACGTTTTTAGAGCAAAACCAAAACCAATTATTTCTCGAGCGACAAACTACTGATGACGTCCACGGTCTGTCAGGATTTTCCAGGAATCACTTTGCTGTGCCCTTCCTAGGATTTCTGCCGAATGGAGCTTCTTCTTTTTGGGGAAAAAACGTCGTTTGGAGGGAAATATCAGCAGTAAATCACGTTCCAGAATTGCAATCGGTTTCAATGACTGGGCAAAAATCTCACAACTACTGACAACTTTCGCATATTTTGACAACTGTTTTTATCAATATTGCAAGACGTAATTTTTTAAGATGATCGGCGCTTGTCAGATTTTTTCGTAAGTTAGAATCAAACATTTCTTGGCGAATAATTCATCTCGAATAATCTCCAGCATCGCAGAGATATTTCCGTGAAAAATATTCCTGGACATTTGGAAGTCAAGCTTCCTAGAAGCCATGGCAACAAGCTTTTCTGGTGGGTTCTCACTGTACAAAACATGTTATACGGAAGTTATTCCACTTGTATAAAACGAGACAAAATGTATACAACATGATACCATTTAACTATTATCAGTAAAAAGTAAAAGTCAATGTTGTAAAACCGTTGTATAATGTGTAGTAAGTTGTAAACTTGTTATAAAACATCCACTAAATTTCCTCTTAACTTGACAGCATTATCAACACTGAGATGAAAACTGTTTTACAAAAAGTTTTGACATAAGTTATATGTGAAAGTATATAATAGGTTGTACAACAGTTAAAAAATCACTCGTTATAAAATAATTAATGATATCCTTCAGATGCTGGTAATGATCAAAGCAAGTCGTAAAACATGTTGCACAGTAAAGTTCAAAAGAATTTTGCAAGGTTATATGATAATGTCTTGTAATGTAGCGTGGACCCGTCAATGTTATCATCAGCTGTCAAAGGAATCAAAAAAGTTGTGAAACAGTTGTATAACATGTTGAAAAACAAAGTTCAAAAGAAATGTTATATAACAACGCTTTCTTATACATGTATGTAGTGGGGACCCGCCTTAATGTTATCTATATCTACGTGTTATTAAAATAAGTTGTAAAAGCTTGTACAACAACCAACATTCTACACCGAAAAATTATAAGGCAATTTAGCCAAGTATTCGATGCTCATTAATTGTTCATACTTTCGTTTTAACATCATTTCGTCGTGCTTACAAACCAGACTGTCGAACTGCTGTCTTTTCATTCAGAAAGCACAGCGCAAAGCAGCTTAGTCTGCAGACAACGACAGTACCGGAAATGCATAATTCAGCTTCATAATTCCATTACGGGATCAGAATCCAGTCGGAGCTTTCGCTGACCTTAGCTACACGTTCGAGGCGCATCAAAACCTATACCAATTTTTCCGAGAAAATTTCACCGTGCTCAGTTATTCAGCGTAGTATTTAGTTGAATTCGGGAATTAATTTCCAAACGTGGTTCTCCTTCCCGCGAGATACGGCGAACAAACGATCAGAAATGTCAGAAGTACCAATTCTTTTTCCAATATAGTCAAAATCCTTGGCGCCTCCTAACTCGATTCAGCAGCGCGCCAGCATCAGACTATTCCTGGAAAACGATATCTCATTGATCCAGCTTCCTTTTCTGCAATTAAAACATCTTGAAGGGGGGGGGGGCCGAAACATGGGCAGTAAATAATGTTGGCAGCAAAGCGACATCAGTGAACCTCAATGTCTGTCAGATGAACATATCTGGGTTGCGATTACGGTCGTCAGGCTGCCACAAGTCGCATTAGTTTGTTGACAACGACCGGGAAGAAAGTGAAATAAATGTATGCCAAATTGATTTTCTTGCATTTACGAGAACATTGCATGGGAAGTTTAGGAGCGTAGGCAACAGGGGCATTTCACGAAAATTGACTGAAATTACGTGCAATAATACGACTATTTCCTGCAGGTCGTAAATCGAGTAAGTAATGCTCGATGCGCTGCGCACTAGGAATGATGACTATACTGATAAATACAATAACTATTTTCGATGCTAGACATGGTTTCCATGATTTACTTCTTAAATGAATGAATATAAGGAACGCAAGCCCGACCCAAAAGGATTGCTAATTTAATTTTTTCTTATATAGAACAGGTCGTCAATTAGGATCTGAGTTATTTTTTTATAATATAAATGTTACGAGTATTTCGTTAAAAAAATTTGAATAAAATTGAAAAATCCCGTTATGTAAACGTCGAAAACACGAATTTTTTTAAGGAAGCCTTCGAAGCTGGGCATCAGGTATTCCACAACGGTTTTTTCAAGTTTATTTAATTCTGGGTGAAAATGCAATATAAATTACGCCTATTTCTGGTCATTCGACCTTTCATGACACTATCCTATAATTAGCAATTTATTAACTCGATCAAGATATTTTTAGAAAGTAAGTCACTTAAGAAACTTTGTTGTATTTGGTTCATTAAATAAAAATTACAGTACGTCCTACATGTACATGATTACAAAATTGCAAAGGTTATTTAAATTAAAAAAACTGGCCAATAAATGACGCTTCTCCATAGGACAGATGACCTAAAAGCGCGTCATTTTCCGTGCTGTTACCCTCAGTTAATTTTGCTTTGGGTGATTGCTTGGTCGTTTTTGATATCACCAGTTTCAGTGGTGACGTTTTGAAGTGGATATTCAATTGCAAAACATTACCTATAACTGACTTGGCTTTAGATGAAAAATGGATTAATTATGTCATATTCACGTAATATTTCAGTCATGGTTGCACCTGAGGTGAGTGCTTGGTCGGATTATTCAAAATTCCAGTAACAGTGCTGTTTTTTCTATAAAATGGTGGCAAAACATTGCAACCACTGGAAAACACGATGTGAAACATTAGCGAAATCGCAAAACATGACCGATAGAGATGACTAGGCTTCACATGACAAATGATCTTAAAATACTTCAGATTCAAGTACTATGTTGGTGAATTTTAACAGGCAGGCCAGAGCCCAGGATTTATCCCTCTCATGGAATTTCGACCATGACTTCCGGTACCCATCGGTGGGGGACGCGAACGCCCGTTGCATTTAAACGGCGAATGCGTCGCTCCTGACTTCCATCATTCCTTCCAAACTCCAAATTGAATTTCGCATCAATAATATAACGCACGTCGCTTCTTCCACACCAGCTAGGTCCGCTAAGCACCGAGGGGGTGGGTCATGGGGGGAGTTTTGCCGTTTTTCACGGAATCTATAAAGCCACTCCTTATAAATAAGCTAAAGGCGACACGTTTGAGCGGAAACCAACTTCTCCAACTTCATTAATATTGATCCATCACCCACGATGCGACGCTACTCGTAGGCCAAACTTGACGGACCATGGCCATGGTCTAATCTGAACTTGTTCCTGTGTAAACGATGATGTTTTCTAGGAATGCACCTTAGGTGTCAAAATGGTACGCAAAAGAAGGAGATGGCCTACTTTTTCATCAAAATAAAATGTCCTCCTTTTGCCATGGATTTTCTCCATGCTGGAAGAAGTGATCAACAGGCTGAATATCTCGTCGGTTATGACTTGTAGAAATTTTTCTCAAATAGGATATTTCCTTCAAGAACCTCCCTTTTTTCTGGAAAGTACCTTAGGTGCAAAAAAGCACTTTAAACAGAGATTTGTCGAAATACCCTCCATAATGGGGTTAACTGGAGCTTGGATAACTTTTTCTCCCATACCTTTTCTGAGGTTATTGTAAAGTTTTTCCCAAACCCTTAACCTAGCAAGAAAATTTTCCAGAAATATATCTTAGGTGCTAAAAAAGCACTAACAAAGGGGTCTTTGACCCCTTTAAGGGGGTTAACTGGAGTAATAAATATTGCTACCGAACACCCATGGGTTAAGGTGCTTTTACAGTAATCCTAGAGCTTATTTCTTTATGGCACTATCTGATATCAGCGACAAAGTCTGACGCATTCATACAATTTACTGCATTGAAATTTTCGAGTCTTTTTTGCCTTTAAACGTAAACATTATGATGATATTAGACCAAAACGCGAAAACTGTTTTTATCATATATGGAATAAATACGAAGCAGTTTGCAGCACAACACTGACATTGTGTTTCTGAGACTGTTTACTTACGGAATTCACTGAAACAGAAGCTTCATGTTTTGTTGACTTTTTCCAGAAAAAAACTGCCATCTTTGCGAAAAATAAGCATGCATGGGAGCCTCCATTCGAATCAAACGCTCAATTGCATTAGTTAGAAAACAAATAGAATTAGAAGAGGAAAAAATCTTCTTGATTATGCAGCAGCTGCTAAATTCCCACAAGGCTAAATGCCGAGACAAATGGTATCCAATCTAATCAATTAAGGTGTTTGGCAAAAAATAAAACATTCTTCTAGTCACCCCAAGCTACGACAAATGTGAAACTTAAGATGCGTATAATCGCTTAAAAAGGACAATCTGACGTCATTTTTTAAGTGTGTGTAATTTCGTTTCTAAATATTTTGAGTTAAAAAAAATCCTAAATGCACAATTATCTGCATTTCATGAGCAGCTATGTCTACTCAATCAATGGTTATTTTAGGCTTACCATATCAAATAAATCTTGTTAGTAAGAAATAGCGGGTGTTGCCAACAATTTCCGGCTGTCTTCAAATTGGGCTGCATTTATCATATATTCACTTCAAGTATTATTTTGGTTTATAGTAAACATTTCAAAAATTGTAGCTTTACCGAGCCAATCATGATACAGACTGCCTTAGAAGTTAAATAAATTAGAAGTTAGTGTTTATTGGTGAATTACCTTAACAGTTTGAAGATGCTAATCGTCCGTTTGAACTAAAAACCGCCCACTCTCCATTTCCTGTCACCAGTTGCACTATCCAGAAGACGACATCCACAGCACACAAATGTTCAATGACAAGATAGTGTCCAGAAGCACGAACTTCATCAACAGGTTGCATCAACACTGTTGCAATTGACCAAACGTCACTGTAGGTGGCACTTCCTAATCTCCCGGCCTGCTGGCTACATTCTGGAACACAAACATAGGGCTCAAATCAGCTAATTACTTTAAGGTGGTACTTGCATCAATAAGCTCTTGGGACCTTTCAAGCAAGACGATTCAGTATTGACATTTTGATACTCGAAAAAGCTTAACCGATTCCCTAATCACTTCACCTTGATAACACCATAATCGTTAATTAACTCCAGTTTCACAGACGGGCTATTGAGTAATCCTTTCTTCTGCACGGAATACCATCATATTGAAGGTCATGAAGTTCAATCATAAAACCAAAGCGAAAAAATTCAATTGACCTTCGACCTGGTTTAGGCCCGACCCCAAAAGGATGCCCACTATGCAAAAATTAATACACATTTTTGAATCAATTACTTATTATAATTGCTACATTTATTTATTTCAATGCAGAATTAATTGTCCACTAGGGACTGCGTTGTTTTTATACTTTACAAGTGTCCAGTTAGTTTAGAACAACGCATAACCCGTTATGCGACATCTTTAGAAGTTGCATTGCAGGGAAACACCCATTTATGAAGGTCGCAAATTGATTTTTGTTTTAGAATTTATTTACATTTTTATAAATAAACGGAACATTTTGAAATTATAAAAAATAACAAACCCTAGTGGAAGGCCAATTCTACACGGAGGGACAATAAAGTTAGAAATTACAAGGAATATTTTAGGCATAAATATGTTTTTATTTCATGGTGCGTCCTTTTGGCTCAGCCTTATACACTGCAGGACCGCAAAAACTGCGAATTTTTTTGAAATATTCAAACGATAATAGATAATCGTTAAGTGCATTTTTTCAATAAATGCTTTTAGAAATACATCTATTAATGCAGAAACGGATGGTAAAAGTAATATTTACGAAATACACTATTAATACACAGTTTTGCATTTTTGTAGTCCTATCTCAGGCGGTGGATAGAAGTCTGCATTTTTATTAATTAAAGTTAGAAAACAAAGTATTTAAAAAAACTCCTTTTCTTATTTTCACACACTAAGTAATTTTTTATCTAAATTCCCAGGAAATTCACATGTGGGTAAGATCCGCACATAGACACCCCTTCGTGAAAAGATCAGTTAATGATTCTATACTGATATTACTACATATAATCATTTTTAGGCTACTGAAATCAGCATGCTTAGTGAAATATCTCATAATTGCATAGTGATATCAATATACATGTAGGCTACATAGTGCCATTAAGTGGATTTTTGGACTATTGATATCAGGATGGATGATTAGTGACATCACTATGATAACATTAGTGATAGCACATCAGCATGCTAAAGTGATACATGTACCTGCAACAGGTAGTAGAGAGAGAACAATGTATCAGAATGTAACTACAGCTGTACATGTATTCTGAATACAAGAATAATTTGAGAAGCACTTTTATAACAGCAAACAAACAAGTTTCCCTAGCTCGGATTAACGAAGCATCCTAGATAGGGGTTATAGTTAGGAATATGCAAATATGGTCCCAGTGAGCACTAAAGCGTGCAAATTTATGACAACAAGAGGGTTTCTCACCAGCGTCACCTTCCTGAAAACTGCGTTCTTGTAAGCGGCGTCACGCGGGGCCCAATTTGCATGAACACGTCTGCCTAATGCGTTTTATTTATGAGCTGTTTACCATGATAAACTCCTCAAACGTCTAATTTCCTCTAACATTTCAACATTTCCGACGAGCAGCCTGAATGAAACCATCGCGCCCTTTGATCGCCCAAAACCCATGGCGGAGACAGCAGCCGTCAGCCATCTTGGTGCCCTGAGGCAGTGTGACCAAGCTCTTGTGGAAATCAACCGTAACATGTAAATGCAGAGTAAACTTGCATCGTGCTTAACATGGTGTCATTTTGACCGATCATTCCCTGGTGATAAGATCACGATCACTATACCAATACTCGGAACTGGTACATTAGAAACCTGACGATATTGAGAAAAAAAACTATTCAGCAAGAGCGAGGATATCAAGTTGAAATCAGAATAGCTCTTTTTGTAAGCAATTGATTGCTTTTTAAAATGAGCCTAATTGGACTTCAATGCCTCTACAATTCAGGTGAAACCGCTATTATGTAACTTTGGCATGCCTTTACCCCTGGTGGCCTTATAACTTTTTAATAAGAACCTCGATGCTCTAAGATTAAAGCGTTGCAATGATAAATCTTGCATAATTTGTTTGAAACACGATACATTTCTATAATTAGTTGTTATAATGGCATTGCAATTTTAGGCTATTCAACGAAATTCAAAATGAAGTCTCGTTAATCTGAAGCGTTTAAGTTGTAAGTGGCGATGTGTGCTTGTACATTACTACAGTAGTGATTTTTATAAATAACGATATGCAGTGTAAGTAATGATTTATGGATGTCAGCTGCAAGAGTTAAAACGCATACCTGTAGTGGCTTTAGATGTTCAAAGTCAAACTTAACTGTATTTATAAGCGTTATGCATGCCATTATAGGCTAAATACTTTGTGAAAATGAGCTGGTAATACCACTGCTAAGTAATTTTGGTTAATAAAGGCAGTCAATCTTCTTTTTTCCACACGCAACGTTTTACGCTAAACAGGGCTTCATTAGGCGCCACAATTTATTGAACAAAAGGAAGGGTTACAAAAAGAGTGCAATTATTTGCATAAGTTATCTAATTAAATTTTGGGTGGTAAACCCAGGATGGAAAGCAGGCGGTGCTAGATGGAAAAAAACAATGAAAAGCAAACACTATATTTAAGCCAGAGGTGCAAGCTTGGTTGTTAAATTTGTGTTGAATGTCCAAAGGATTTTTTTAATCAACCAAATATTGATATAAGCTAAGATGGACACGATGAATGGGATAAACTTCAATATCACGGTTGACAAGGAAAACCAATACTGATATTAGCCAAGTTTCTACTAATACCACATATCAGATCACATTACTAATATCGCTGCAAACGTTACACAAGTTGTACTTTATTAAAACTTGCTTTTAATGTGGGATTTGAAGTAATAGCAATGAAATGTTTGCTGGTAAAATCCCTTGCCCTACATCAGTGGTCCACAAACGTTTTATCACCGCGGACCGGTCAACGTTTGATAATTTTACCGAGGCCCGCTGAGGATGGGGGGGAGACGTTGATTGTTTATATTTTAGATTGTTTTGATTTAATAATTTTAATTCATTATTGGTGCGGCTCGTCCATGGAAAGTCGCACAAACCCGAGAGAAATACACCACAGTAAATAAAATGGAAATAATTTAATGTTCCATGGGCGGCCCGGGGGTTTGCCTACATTATCTTACAGTTTGATAGCTTATTTTACCCAGATAAAATTGTGTTTTTCTAAGTCCCCAACATTGATTTAAGGACTACATACAACATTTTTAAATGCTAACCAGTCTGGAAGAAAAGTATCACAAAAATCCCCTTTCATTGTCGATTCCATTATACGACTGAAAAAAGTAGATAAAAACCTGCAGGTTAGTTTTAGAAAGTAAAGATCCGTATATTTTTCAGTAAAACACTGTATGTAAATGTTTTTGAAAATAGAACAAACAAGAAAAACACGTGCGGAAGTAATTGGTTTTAGCTTGGAACGCTTTTCAAAAACACTAACAATAGATAAATTTCTTCGGGTAGCTTTTTATAGAACTGGGCATGTCGTAAGTGATCTTTTTCGCAAAATTTTACAAATGAGAAATAGCTGATGCATGGGAGTGTTATTTTCTTGAAATGTTATAGAGGCATTCGTAAAGATGTTCATACTAAGAACAAATGTGAAAAAATCGATAACAAATGATGTCATTTGGTAGGCGCACTTAATCTTCAGAAATACTAATTTCACTGGAAACGACGTAGATGACGTGTTAAGTATTTCACATATACTGGAATATTATTGCACAGTTTGCGAAATGGATTTCAAAAATAATATAATTATACTCTGAAACCGACAGATCAAATAAATGACTCCCCTGGATCCGCCACAATACATTGCATAGTCCGAAAATTAATTAAGAAACGTAAAATAAAAGTAAATTATGCATAATCCGTTTTGAAAATGAGATTTTTGCAAAAATCGCAAAGGATTTAAAATCATTTTCATTGCCGTTTTTCCATAGTTGAGACAGCGTTCTCTTCATTTTGTTTTCGAAACCAAACTGATAAGTCCTTTGGAGATTAGAAAAACGCTTTCTTCATTTGCCTTCGATTGCACATACATGTAGGCTTTTTGCCCTTGGAGTGACCTTCAACTGCGACATTTCGCAGAACGATGCAATCGACTGCTTTGATTGCACAGACTTTATAATCCCAAAATGGCTGCGTTACCCTGGTGAACATCAGCATTGCTAGTAATCTCACCAAATTCTTTACCAATACCACCACATACCATTGTATTTGTGCTGCTACATGTATGTACCGATCTTTCCACCAGGTTGCATATTAAATGCGGTGTAATGTGGGATAAAACGATGTAGTTTTTTTGCGATGGAAAGACGCAGACACTGCGAAAAAGAAAAGCGATTTTTTCTTTCGCTTTTCGAACAAGCGCCGCTGCAAATCGAAATTTGGACTAGGGGTTAAAAAAATCCCAAAAAGAAAAATTGAAAAAAAAAAACTGATCCGGAAAACGTGAGCTGAGTGGCGACCGTGGGATTACCATAACAATGTGGGGAGTGGGAGGGTAGATCGGCGCAAAATAAGAGTCCAATTTCCGCACCTCCCATCGCTAAACGAATTCCGAAAAAGCCATTGCGGGGTTCGGACAATGCGATATGCACAAAAACGAAGCCGAAATCAGGCGGCGATTGTCCGCTCTTCTGCGGCAGATTGATGTGGCGGAGGCGACGGAGGATCGGCGCAGATCATCAATCACGCTGCCCGTCAGGCGGCGCTGGTTTTCGCGAACAAAACGAAAGGTGACTGCCCATCCCAGTTCCAGTCCTCACAATTGTACCACAGCTTTAGTCAAATAAAATCGTGACTTTACCAGGTTTCTCAAGTTTCAAATTTTATTTTCACTTGACCTGTAAGGGTACAGTGTAGACCCGAGGTCCCCATGGCTGGGGCCATGACGGTGCAAGGTAAGGCCCAGCCATCCTTTCTCGCCATTCGGACCTCATCCCAGTAGTCAAGTTGCTTGAAAGTGCAACACGAAGCGGGTGGTAAACCCCGTCTAATACCATGGACACACAGTACTTTTAAAACTGGATTTTATTTGGCTAGAGTCCACTGCTGATTTTCAACCGTATTCTAGAAACTACAGCAAATTACAGTAGCTGGATACACCCTGTATAGTTTTACATTGCCCACATAGTGCACTGCTTTAAGAAAAGTTTACCTTGAATGCGGTCTGTTCACTCAAATTTTAAATGCAGTCACAGAAAACCAGATTTCCTGAAAATCTCCATTTTTCAAAATCCAGATTTGTGCGGTGGGTCCACCCATGGTATAAGGCTAAATACCTTCCATGAGATCAATTGCAAACAAGTAAGCTAAAGGAAAGTTGCTAAAAAGGAAAGTTGCTTTGGATCATACTTATTAATCAAGTTGGCTTTATAATGTCAATTTAAGCAAATACAGTATTTATCAGATGAAAACTTATAATTAGTCATTTTAGATTTAAATTACATGGTTCAGTGCTTTATTATAAACAAAAACTAATTTCTACAAGTTTTGTTCCGACAATGCATTTCTGTATTGAATAGGTAATGCACTGTATAGTCATGGTTTGGATCAGCTTTGCAATGGATTTCTAAATAGCTACGACCACGCACAAAGAATTACCAATGATTGCCATCGTATTGTATGAAGAGGAAGAGCTGATTAACAAACCCAAATTGGTTCATTAAGCGTTAAAAGACAAATGGAAGAAAAGTTGTTGAATAATTTAATTAAAGAGCTAATTAGTTTTGCAGTTGGTATTCATATATTTCTAGTGAGTCGCATCATTAAGTACAGGATATTTACGAACATCCTATCATATGCTCGTCATTCATTAGATACGCCTAAAAATACCGAAATGATATCAGAAGTCTATATAAAAGTACAATATAGGATACGTTACGGTTAATTATGTTAACGGAATGTTACTGATACGTTACGTTTGTATGAATAGACAAAGTAGACCAGAGCCATCAGTCAATGACTAAAGCTGCAAGTCCATTTGAGAGTTGAAAGTACGGAAAAGAGGGAAAGTAGTGACTCGAAAGCTCAACTCGCAAGTGGACAGACCTATTTTGAGCTCTCAGGGAATGGCTCTCTACAATTTCAACCTATTTCGAATAGTTATAGGTCACTCTTAAAAGAAACGACAGGATTGGACGAGCTCAGACTTTGCATAATCATATGTTCTGTGTAAATTTCTTAGTAAATTTCTCACTCAAAATAGTGTCAAGGGAGAGTTTCTCTTGCGAGTCACTGAGGACACAGCTCTGAAGTGGACAGACCTACATGTAGTCATGCCTCTCACCGCTCCAGCTTGCTGCGAATATTAAAGAACTCACGCTTAATTGTAAACGGCCTGAAGGGCATCGTAAGGTCACGGTTCTGAGAGTCAACTTCGCCATAAAAGAATGTCATGCGAGAAAAGCAATAACCTCGCAAATGGAAACGCATGATTAAGTAACAGACTTGATCAAAATACGAGTTCATTGATTATGGAAATAAGGGCTTCAGTGCAATAATTCAAATGAAAGTCATTTGGACTTATTTCCACAAGGCAAAGTGATAGAACAAGTTTACTTTTGGATGGACGGCCATCAGCGGTTACCACCTTTGGGAAAACTGACGGTTTAGTTTACGTAATACTTCAATTTCTCAAGTGTTTGGAAAACATTGAGAAGACCTTAATGATGCGCTACTTTAAAAGGCATTTTCGAGCTTCTTAAGGGCTTCCATAAGGAATTTATTATGTGGAAGAATGTGAAGCAGACTGCACTGTTCATTCTTTAGAGTGCCGGATATTTCGAGTCCAAAGCAGTTTTAAGCCAAATAACACGGGTAACATCTTGAGAACCCTTGGAGACTGGAAACCCTTCAGCCCCTATGGTTAAGGTGTCCAAATCAGTCCTTGAATCCTTCAGAAAGGTTGAGAAGCATTCCTGGCCTTCATCATTAGGATATACATTGAGCACGAGCTATTCCATTGCGTCCAAGTGCAGCACCCCAAGATCATTCATGCAACCAATCGTCTAGCACGATAATGCTTTCTCTCAGCCTTTCTCGCAGAAGTGGCGTAGGTAACTGATGGTGTCTGTCTGCAGATACCAGATTTTGCACTTAAGCCAATAATTCGGAAGGTATCTCTCATGACTTTGCTACCAATCCCTTCAACTCCATTTGCTTCACCAAGGGCTAAGACTCCAACAAAAAAGTTTTCCAAGAACTATTACTATTGATGGGATTTTTCTCTAATACGTTTTCTGACAGGATAGCGTGCAAAAAAGCTGAACACCGCTTCTTGGATCCATGCAGCATCTACAACTCTTCAAACCCTTTAAAGACATCAAAGGTATACATGGATGATGGAGCCTCTGGCTAGGTGTTCCTAGCTAACCGATGCAATATTGTATGATCAATAGTTCGTTGACATCCTCGTATTCACCGCAAAAAAGGCGCTTCACCAAATGCAGCAGATAACAGCTTTGCCAGAAATTGGACGGTACATGATCGATATCCCATGACTTCAAGAACTGCTCAGCGCCACATCTTCAATGGCATTTAAGGATAGATCCTTCAATAAGTTATTTATGAACCATTACCGTTGATGGGATCTTGCGTGCCACTTCAAGGGTGTTTTGCCGAGCAACAGGCTCTCCAACCGACAGACATTTGGCATTGATAGAATCTTGTTAACTGCAGAGAAATCACCCAGAAGTCAAAGCATCACTCAGGAGTCAGAATTCCGATAAAACAGGTTCTGTAACCTGAAGCCGAACATTTCGCTTGAAGAACTCAAATAACATTTCGAATTTCCAAAATATCTTTTTCGTTTTTTTTGCCACTGACAAGTGACAGGTAAGACACTTGCAGAAAAATTCTAAAAAATATGTCTCCTGCTGTTCATCCAAGCTTCAATTTCATTGTTGTTCTTACAACCGATAACGAACAAAAATGACGCATTAGGTGCAAGAAGCACTTTGACAAATAATTTACACTTGTTGTCATCTCATACTCTCACTCCTAATGGTTTCCTTTACAAGTCGACCAAGTGCTAATGCTTGCTTGGCACCTTACACGAACTTAATCCCTTGTAATCCCAAACCCACACGTGCTTGGGATTGATAAGAGATTCTCCCTCGTGCGTTTACAACACAATGTAGCAGTGTTAATTACCTCACACCTTTAGCAAACCACCTTCCCGAAAGATTCAACATTTGTTTGCATGTTTAATAAACTATCAGCTTTGAAAGCACACGTTTTAATTGTGGTTTAATGAAAAGGGAATTCACTCAACATCAACTTATCTTTTGAATTTGGCTTTTTCATTTAATTCTTTTTAATTTGGCTGCACAAGGTATTTACATTCCACACAATCACTGCGTACTTGATGCTCCGAATTCCGTTTGATTTGGCAAACTTCATGTATTTTTTGTGAGACAATTTTAACATTTAAACTAATCAGCTATCAGCTATGAATTTCGGCTTCTCTTTCAGTTCCCTTAATTTTGTGGCTGCCCTTATTTTATCCTGAATTTTGGGGAAAATTAACCTCCACGATTGGTGTAAACCACGTTACATGCCATAACTGATATATGAAAAATCTTCCGAATCGAAGTCCTGATTCAAAGTCAGGAAATTCCCGAACTTTAACTTGTTCAGTATTTTTCAAAATTGCCAGGTTCCTAAATCCCTCAAATTTCCCAGGGGATTCTGCGGGAGCCCTGTTTTATCTAATTCAACAATTTTTCTGCTAAAACTTTCATACCACTTAAGTTGCATATTTTCCGGAAGAAATTTATATGCTACCACGAATTAACGTCTAACACCAGTTGACATTTTTGAAATGTGCAAATGGTGCACGTCTTTGACGAGTTCGATATTAAAAAACCAACACAAGCAACAGCGACAGAACAGTCAGAGTTTAATCAAGCTGTAATCCATGTAAGTATGTTGAAAACAACGAGCAGATGGGTTCGTGTCGATTTGGAACAAACGACCGGCAGATAATAGTGCGTTTGTAGTCATAATACCAGGCAGTGTCAATCAGTAGCCTCATTTCTGCTACTGGGCAAAGACAATTTGGTGTCAATGATTCCTGGATGAACATTGGCAGCAGGAAGAATAGGTGGACTATAGTCGCTTAATGACGTCTGAGTGAGCACCTAATTTAGTACAACCGCTGATTAAGGAAGGTAATAATAGCTCTGCATCCCTGGCCAGGGCTAGTTGATTACACGTACTGACTGAGGGCGGAAGTGGGAGGAGCTGGGTGCCACGAGACCTTTCCTGGAAAGGCAGAAAAATCCTCAACAGTCGCATTTACGGTGGTGATTTACGGACATGGAGACCGCTCATCGGAAAAGGTCACATTTAATGCTATTTATCTTGGTACATCAAGAAATGTTCCTGCAAGATCAGACACGTTTCAGGGAGCCTGCGTCATGTTGCAACAGTCTTCTGCAGGCCATTTATACTCTGCCACCCCTTTCCAATTACAGATCAATTTCAACCAAAAATTTTCCAAAAATATCCACTGAAAAACGTTCTATAGGATTCTCACTGGCCTGGAAAATCTGCGATTGTCAGGGAAGTAGAAACACCCTCAAAACGTCAGGCTAAAGTCAGGGAAGTTTTCATCGGATAAAGTGCAATCTTTCAATTGCCTTAATTTCCGATTATTAATTGTTCGTGATACTGCTTAAATGAAGGTTACACTTACATGTATGTAATAATCCCAAATTACCATATCTTCCATAACAAAATTTTAACTTTTGAAATAATAAATATAAATATCAATGATTGGTACATTTTGTTAATATTTTATTTTGATAGGCCTAATTAGGCAGTTAAACAGAAAATTCGGAAATTAGACAAAAATGACAAATGACAGGTGTTTACCTGTACTATATTTACAATCAAATTGGTCGAAATTGTGTTTTGCATTTGGGCAAAGGGCGGTTTAGCACCATGTCTTTCAACATTAAACGTTCCAAAATCACGTGCCCTTTAAACGCTAAAAATCAGGCAATTTCCGGGACGTTACAAATCAAAGTTGAACATTTTTTTAACCAACTGCTGCAAGCTGAAGGATTTATTTTAAACAATATATAAGCAATTTATAATGTCCACAAAGAAACTTCGAATGATGGGAATTTACAGAGTAGTTCGCTTATAGCACAGCAAAATATACTATACTGGGAATTAAACTGGGCAAATAATTTCCACTTGATAAGTGGATATTTGTCAGGAGTTTTGCAATGTCAATAGCAGATTTCAAGAGAGATAAGAAGATACAAGTTTCTAATATAAAGCATCATCAAAACATCAAAACCACAATCAAAATTGCACTTACTGAACTAAGTTTGAATTTAAGAGAGAGGAATCAAGTTCCCATGTTGAAGGCTAAACAAATCCAAAACTGAAGGGAGTTCAAAAAGTTCAAGCACAAGTAATTTTTTTACCCAGATTTGCGCATTACAGATATCTGCGCAGTACTGAAAACCACTAGATTAAGAATGATAAATCGACATTGTCATCTCCCTCACTATTGATTTACAATCAACAGCAAATCTGACAGACGTTGAGCCAGAGATGGGTGTTGTTCCAAACCTGCATCATTCCATTTGCAGCCGAAATGCAGTTAAAAGACAATTTTCGGATTTATGTTAACGTTTTATATTTTTTTGCTAGTCACAGACGCCTCGTGCAAATATTTGCGCATTGTCAAGATGCCGAGGACATTAAAAACTCATTACATAAATATCCGTGCCGCATTGCCAGAGCTGCGCTTGATTAGCATTTGATTTTGTCAACAAAACTCAATTTGTTGAAGGCCTTCTTTTGCGACTTCCTGTTCAGGACACAGGCATCAAGCGTGCAGAATTTCGAGCATGTTTAACCTGCTTCTAAGCCAGACACTTGTCTCAGATTGACTGGCCAGCTGCAGCCGTCGCAAGCTCAAGTTGTACTTGAGTACTAGTGATTTAGCACGCTTGTCACATACCTGAAACAGCAGTCCTAACTGTTTTTATCTAGAATTAACTTGATGCCTATCATATGAGGCAACTGTCATTTGAAACCAATCAATATCCTTCAGTTACAAGAGCTTATTGCAAGCCTTATTTCCTAAAATTAATTAACCTGCCATGTAATGTTTCAAACGAATTTTGCAGAACGCTATGAAATACTCCGCTTTTGGCATTTTTTATAACAAATAATCGGTAACAGCGTTCTTTTTATTTAAATTTCAGAAAAACACCTTCATGTAATAAATCCATTATTTGTCGTAAACAAATTATTTCCTGTAAAAAATTCGATATAAATCGCAAATGACATTGTCTTTATTACTTTATTCATATTTATAAAATAACATTTAAGGATCAGAAACCCCATTATTTATGTTCTTGATCGATCCACTCGCTTCAGGCTATATTAACATTTACCAAAAATATCTCTCAACTTATCCCTTTAAATTCCACGGCTGTTTATTTACCCAGCGTTATGCTGATGCATTTTTTTTAGTTTTCATAATAACGTATAACGACGACATCACATGGCAGATTAATGGTTTATGCTTCATTCAAATTCTGTTTGGATGCCCAACAACATTTGGTTCAATATGTAACTTAATGGTAAGGAAACAAGTGCTACAACCATAAGTATTTTGAATTTCAAACTAAGGCGTGGATATGCATCATAGTTTCATAAAAACAGGAAGTATTGATTGATAAACTAGAATCATAGACAATTAAAATATTATTGCAATAATGCACGTTTATATACGGAGTATTTGAAATCAAATGGAAAAGTGAAAAAGGGACAATGCTTTACTCTTTCTTCTTAACTTAATGAAATTATCTCAGGCCAATATTGAGCGTCTTGATTTGATGAACTCAACATTCCGTAACCCTAAAAAAGTTTCATTCGACTTTTTCAAGAAGCACGAAGTGTGCCTGGGAAATTTGTGGAACGATTCAGGCTTTGCCTTCTTCGAATTCCTCAGCAAAAAATACAGATATTTCGATCAGTGTTGAAATTGCAGGTTCACATTCTTCACGTTGTTTAAATCAAGAAAACTTGGTAGAATTCGCCTGATTTAAGCGCAAAATCAATCTCTCTTCCCTCAGCTGACAGCTTTGCAGTTTATTTAACTGTCTCTGAAGACCAGTTAGCCTACAAAATGGGCCATAACAGGTTCTCAGCAAACTGCCACCAAGAGTAACATTCGGGGAATACTAGGTGTAAAACGGTACATCTGTCCATCGGGCGACTATTACAACACACATTTAAGTACTTGCGAGCGAACTTTAAAAAAATGCTGATTCTTGAAAATATGCAAATCGATTCATCGCTCAATACACGCCCATGCCAGCAGTCTTGATTAATGGCCCTTTGTTAATATCGTATCAGGCATTTGGTGAATGAGAAAATAGCTAAGTTGAGATTGAGTAAATCCTTGGCAGGCCCAAGGGTGATGAACAAGCCAGATAAGCTCTTCAAATCCCCGAGAGAGCACTCAACGTCCTCAAAAAATGTAGAATGAACCGAAGAAGAACTAAGTAGATGAATGAAATCATGTTTTAGGGCACCTTTTGACAGCGTTCTGAACTCCGAACATGAATGTTTTAAAAGCCATGCAGCATCCAACTGCATTCCAAGTTCCAACAATGAACGTTCTAAGACATATTTTGAAGCTTTTCGATTGTTTGCTCTTTTTAAGCATGAAACTAGTAGTTAAACATTCTAGCCTCGAGATGAAAAGTTGAAAAGGTTAAAGAGGAGTAAACATATCTAAACCTAGCACCAGTCACTAGTTTGGTTTATGCAGGCGAGGCCAAAGGAGCACATCTCTTTGGATATAATAATTTAAGTAAGAAGTTTTCTTTTATAATTTCATATCATAATATCACTAATTATACATAAGGAAAATGTGGATAAAACTATATGAGTCACACATACATAATGTGTAAAATTCGAGAAGAAAAATTCTTACACCTCTAATAACTATTTTCCTGGGTCTACTTATTAATAACTATTTCTATCGTGATGTTGCCAGTTTTAGACCATGAGATGGCCTATATCCAAAACTAATTGAAATTAAACAGGGTTCTCCCAGCAACGAAAAGCATTTATGACAATAACAAATTATTAACAAATAACAAAGTATTAAATCAGTTGCAGCTAGGTTCACACTGTGACGTGCCAAAAATAGTGAACTTTCCTGAACATTCCAGCTGTTTTTTTAACAAATTTTCCTGACCACTGCAAAAGCTAGGGATTTTCAAAGCTACCTAATCAAACCACGATTTTTATACCGTTTTATACCGTTAAAATGTTTTTAAGTCATTAAGATGGAGTTTTAACAGTTTTTAAAAGCAAATCGCATTTTTATATCAAAGGGTAGCTTTACAGTTTACATGCTGTATTTGATTACATCAGAGGAAAGAAAATTATTAATTAACAAACTGCTGAAAATTGGTAAATTAAAGGGAAATTCCATGATGTGGATTTGGATGTATTTAATTACACAGCTTAATTACACAATTAAGGTACATATAATCACCTTACTTATGCCAGTAGACACCTTAAGCTATGTGAATGCAGATGTAATATTGATATGTTGAATTGAACATTACATTTCTTGACACTTTCAGGTTTTGCCAGATCTGGGAAACCCTGTATAATAGCAGAATACATGTAAGCACATATATATAATTACGTGCTTAAAAGTTGCTTCACGAACCCAGATTCTCATAAATTTGAGAGAAACCGCAAAAAGACATGGCGCTAGCTCTTACTTGAAGGTTTCAAGAAGCTACCGTGGACACGCACCATCCATTCATGCCTATATAATTGCATCCGATTCTTGAAGAAAACTCAACAGCATTGCCCCTCGACTTCTTCGATATCGCAGCACAATGCGAAGCTGATTGCCGTGTCAAGTTTTTGGGAAGTCGACCCATAGATTGATGTAACAATCGGTCTAGCAATCGAAATTGATAGAAAAAACGCGAGCTGCCAGCACGAAGAGGAGGATTCATTGAAAATTAGCTTGCCTTTATGCAAGATCCCTTCGTCAATTGTTGTATTTTGACTCGTGCTTCTTTCCTAGTTTCCAATAGCTATTTCGAGGATGAAAATGCATCCGGGAATAGGCAGTACAAAACTAGAATTGAACTGAAGCTTGACTAATCAGAGATACATGTATTGAGCTTATTGATTACGGCTTCCAGTACAGAAAAAGCCACACTGATGCCCTACAAATGACATGATTGATTGTCAATAGGCGTTTGCATTCTGTTGGTCACTTTGAATTCACAAAACTTCTCGTTGTGTACAGTACATGCTAAGAGTTGCTTTTCCAAAGAATTCTGGCCACTGCAAAAATGTGGGATCCTAATAGCGTAACGTGATGTCCTTAAAGCTGAACATGAATTCAAAAGCAGTAAGGAGAACTGTAAAAGTAGGAAAGTGAGATTGTAAAAGCACAAGGTGGGATGCCTGAACCGGAAGTGCGGAATCATAAAAACTGACGGTGGGTTTACTGAACCAAACTGCAGAATCCCAAAGGCTGAGCTGAGATTCCTGAACCAACCTCAAAGAAGAAACCACAAAATCTGAAGGTGCAATACCAAAAGTATGATGTCCTCTTCGGGCATCCCAAAAGCAGACGCACTGTTCTTATAACGTGGATAAAGTGGAAGAAATAAGTGGAAAACATGACCCAAAACTGTTTTTAGTGAAATCAAAACAGATGTCCAGAACATTTGCTTGACGGAATTCCAAAAGAAATGTTTCACTGTCAGAAGTCAGTTTGAGAACAACTCCGCATCAATTTGTCTGACTCCGATGACCTTCACAAAATTTTGATGTGGTCCTTTCCACTTCTGCAGGCAGGAGTGAGATATGAAGCCGCATGTCGGTGTATTATCTCAAGATTCCAAAGCCCTCCTTGATGGATGGCCTCCGCCTTTGCGCAGCGTGCAAAACGAAACAAAACCAGACGGTACGCCGCACTGAAATCGCAAACTGAAATTGCTCCTACCGAGAATGGTTTATGCCCGCAGTACGACTAGAGCTATATGCGGCTGAGAAACAAAATTTAAAAAAATCAAGATTAATGAATATGAAACTGAGTGAAACACTAATTGGGCGAATGCACGTAGGCAAAACTAAAAAAAATGCCATTAAATGAGCCAGCAGCCAGAGAAAGTTGATATCCCGGCGTAAAATGAAGCAAATAGCCCTTAAAAATGTTTTCCTTACAAAAAATGTGCAACGCGATGCATAATAGAGCAAGAAAAAGCGAACGAAATGCGAAGATGATTCAAAATTCGACACGGACATTTCCTTCGGCCCCAATTTCAGAGCAAAACAACTGCAATAAAGAGTTTTGCCAAATAACGACCACTGCAATGGCACGCCAGTGTTTTCTTTTATGTGCTCGAGGCTCAACACAATTACGCCATTATATATTCTAGAAGTTTTCAGGCTTTTTTGGTTAAACAACGTAGCGAGGAGGTTTAATGGTTTCACAAATTTATAACTTCAGGTGATGCGCATAAAACTAGCTCAGTCTATCAAATAAAATACCTTTAAAAATAATAAGATAAAACTATTTTGCCTAAAACAAGTTGAAAATAATCCAAATGAAAACCCATGTTTAAGGCTGTCCACCATGCAATTATTACATTTTTAATTTTATTCTCCTAAATAGAATTGATCGTTTACTAAGATTTATAATTTTATTTAGAAACGCCCAATTTATTTATAAAAAAATATTTGAAAAAAAAACTTTTGCAAACTCCAGAAATATATACTAGGTGTTTTCCACGGTTTTCACGAGTTAATTACTTAGTTTTAAAAGGAGGCAATTTCAAATTCATTTTCACATTTTCATAACTCATTCCAATTCGAAACAGGCAAAATTAAATTCAGCAATTATAGCAAGTATGTGAAACAAGAATGCGTACATTTCTTGCAAGGTGGGCATCCTTTTGGGTCTAGAATTTCAACAAGGAATTTTTTGGCATAAAAATTTAAAAAATTGGTTTCTAAATAGCTTAAATAGCACTCTACCAAATTAGCTTAATTAAACATGATTAAGCTACTTCGTAATCATTGTATTTAAAACATCGCAGTGCTTTGTCAAAACTTTCCAGAAGACTGTTGACATTTAAAAATTTAACAAACATTAACATTTTCAGGTGTCTGCAGTGTTGGTGTTGGCGAATTTATTCAAAACAGACTCATCTCATATGCACTTTCATCAAAACACAACTACAATAAACCCTTCAAGAGGAATCTGCCATCAGGCACAGCAGCGTAAAATACTGAGAATGGCATTAAAATGTTGGTGCAACCAACCGGAAGTCCCAATTTGTTTATCAAGTACAGTGCATGCTTATTTCGCAAAATATTCATTTGATTTGTTACAATTTAAAAAACATGGTAATTCACATGATACATGCATATCTTTAAAGCACAAAGATATTTGCTACTGATTCAAGACATTTCTGGCAAGGCAGGTAGGGTTAGTACTAACATTTACGAAATCCCTGACTATTCCTGACTTTCCTTGACCAACCCAAGAATAAATTCTGTCCAGCAAATGCAAACATTTAAACACAGCGGCACAGCGGCATAAACGCAATATTTATTAAAAAAAAACATCGATTTTTTCAGCGCTCGTAATCTAGGCAATTGCATTTTTATCAGTTAAATAAACGAAAATATTAATATTTATAAACGAATCAAACGTTGGTGCTTCCTGTGCAGCTCCAGCAATTCGCTTTCTCGAAAAACAAGATTGCAAGTCAAAGATTTTAGTCTAGATTTAAAGAACATTTTTAGAAATATTATTGAGCGAACTTCCGCCGTAGGCAAACATTTATTTAAAAAAAAGGTTGTTCATCATCGTGGATGTTAGGCTACATCAAATAAACAAAATTTACTGATATTCTTAAAGCAGATTACAAAATTCTATTTCCTTAGCGATTAGAGCACTTTCATTGGAAGGGCCACTTGCTGGGGCATGTTCATAAAGAATTCCCCTGACTTTGGAGCAAAAACGGGACTTTTCCCTGACCGCTTCTCTTGCCTGACTTTCACTGACTATCCTGACTAACCAGTCACTTCGAACCCTGTCTAAAAATCATCCTTCAAAGCATAATTCATTGAATGCAAAGTGAAGGTATAGCAAGCAACACTGCTTTTATGAACATAATTTATGAAGACCCTATGTTTCAATGCAGTTTCAAAAGCAGGGCTAAGTGGTCATCGCGTCGCTGCATTTGGCTTATCACATCAGCCATTGCAAACTTGTCAGTAAACAGGTTAAACTTTAGTATTAACCACAACCACTAGCACAATGTATACGTTCATTGCTAATATGCCATGACATAACGTCGTGAATACTGCGCTTATTACTTCGGATTACATGGTGGAATAGCTTTACTGTCAAAATCATTGGCAAAGGCTCCCATCAGGAGGTCGTGAGAATTTCCATGATGCTCTTAATCAGCGATCCAAAACAGTATCAGCATCAGTTAGCTGGTGATTGAAGCAGCACGAGTTGCGAAGGATACGACGCTAATTTCATTCCGGATGGTCATCTCAGGCCAAGGAAGGTTGGTGCCCTTCGCCCGCAGCCCACTGCAGGACAAACAACCAAAGGATAAATGGACGCCATTCGCCCACTAATTAGCGGCATTTTGGGTCGCTTTCAACATGTCTGGCTCTAATTAACAGAGCGGAAAAATTGGGCTATTTTCAGCCGACAGGGCATTCAGGCGGCAGATCAGCACTTCAGGAAAGTTTATAACGTGGGCTCATGGCAGCATCAATGAACTCATAACGAAGAACTAAGACTTCAGTACAACATCCTAGAGGCATGGGCATCCCTTCGTCTTGAAGGCGTTCCGGGAGACTTGAGCAAAGCCAAACAATTCTGAAACCAATTTGCTTCGAGCAATAATTACGACTGCTTACGCTTTGCCCACCACGGTGAGTGGATCCTGATCTTCCATCTCGTGAAAGGCAACGAAAGTTTCTGCAACTATTCATTGAAGCACAATAGAATTTGCACTGGCAAGCCTGCAAGAAAGTTGTGATGTTTTCACAAAAACCCACAGGCAGTAATTGGAATTTCGCAATACTCGAACTTCTCACAAGGATTGGTCAACCGATTAGCATTCCAGAAGCAAATCGCATGATTAAACGGAAGACTAACCGCAACATGTCAAATAATTAAAACTAAGCTTTACCCAAGAAGGACGTCCATCATGCAAAAAAACATGTTCTTCAAATACTTATTACAATTGGTCAATTTATCTTTTTCCATTAAGGATTGGTTATATTCTATAGTCCAAGTTACATTTTATAATTTGAAAATGTCCAGTTAATTTATAAACAATTAAACTTTACATAAATAAAAAACAAAACATCATGCATGCGTAGGATTGCGGAGAATTCACTGTTTCGTTTACACTTTCCGAGGTCGCGTAGCAGTTCTTTCAAGTTTATTTCATTTTTTATTTCAATTTACACATTATACATTTCCAATTTGAAAATATTTCCAGATTATAAAAACAGTGGATCCTAGTGGGCGACCAGTGCTACACGGAGAACAAAGACATTTAGGAGTTATGACAAGTATGTGAAGCAAAAATGTGTAATCTTTTTGTCATGGTTGGCATCCTGTTTAACTTTAGCTTAATAGGAAGCTTTCAAAAGATTGAGCGTAAGACATATCAGACAAATGGTTTACTTTGTCTCACATTAGGTCACTTTCAGTATAAATGAAGACCAAAAAGCATTGTTGCTAAACATGGATTACGCCAAAACATAACTGGTCTGGTTGCCTCAAATGTTAGAACGGAAACTGAGGATTAATTTTATGGCAAAGCTCTGCATCACGCATGCACTTCTTACATTAAAATACAATCTGTGCACAACAAAATCCAGCATTTGATTTTGAAGACAGATCTCTACGCCCTTCAAAGAGTAATTAAGCATATTAAAGAAGCAGAACAAAACGTTATCATGAGTTGACGAAACAATCTGTTCCAGTTCAGTTGTTTAGTGTTGCATATCGATTGTTTTCGGCATTTTCAAGGCTTATCAAACAGCATTTAATGCAGCCGTTTTTTTTCCTATCGACTAAACCCCAACGGTCCAGAGGGAATTTCCCTTTCCTTCCGATAGCACTATGACGCAGGCCAAAAAAACAAACAGCGGCAGGTGCTCTTTGATCACTGCAATGATTAGAGGGCCATTCACAGTAATTGCATTACTTAAATTAAGTTCAAAAATCGATAGATAGCCTTCTGAGAGCGCAGCCATGCGGCGATGCTTCGATTCACGTTTTTCATAGCTTGCTTATTCGGCATAATCAAAACCAGCTGATGGCAAGTTGGAAAATCAGACAAAAAAATCAAATGCACCAGCACGTAATCACTTAAAAAGCACCAGTGAAACGTGTTTTATTTGCGTGAAACGCTGTCAACCACTTACCAAATAAACGCAAATTGAATGAGGGGGTCATAGAAATTGATCTATTTACTGTACTCCATGTCAGAAGGGGACGTTGCAAAGGGGGAATTTACCTCGAAAGTCGTGGGGAAACCGATTTATGCGTTCAATGTGGATCCAACAAGAAGTATAAAGTGTCACTGTATTGTCAGCACAATTGCCATCGAAATAGGGCACGTGGGTGCCATTTTAAAGGGTTTTATCTCCCAGGGGAGGATATGCAAGAGCAATTTGCATTGGCAACATGATTGGGTTACATATTGATAAGAAGACAGTACCATCAATTTGAACTATCAAATTCGGAAGTGAATGGAATTAATGGATGGAACAGAGGCATCTAAAGGTAATAGTGGAAACGTCGAATAGTGCTATGAAATAGATTATTCATGCTTTGGAACCCATTGAAAACAGTTGAAATTATGCTTTTAGAACAGATACAGCCTGTGTTCGGAATACATGATTTACGTATCTCGAGAAGGCATACTTTTTTTTCGATAAAACGTACATTCAGGGATGTTTTCAGATGACGATAACAGTCGATATCATGTCAGTTAAAACAACCTTAACTAACCCTTAATACTGCACTAGTACGGCAATGAACTCTGGATACCTTGAATTAAGTATGAAATTAAACCTCATTTTAAAATAATTGGTATCGAAACCAACTTTTCTTTCAAAATCAACAAACCTAAACCTGCGTCCAGTTTCATGTGTAGCTTAGGTCATTTCTTTTGTAGACGGAAGGCCTGTATACTTATAATTAAATGACATGATTGTTTTTAACGTAGAGTATCCCAAATTCCAATGGCATGACAAGTTAATAAATTATCTAGCTGAAGGTGGGATTTCACGTGACATAATTCGTGACATATTCCGTTATGACGGATAACCTCGTAACTTTAATGTCACGTGCGCACGAACTTTAACGCCTAAGAGTCCTCTGCGAGAATTACAGCAAAGCGCTTCAACATGGCGCCCACGATACCGATTCAAATGTGCATATACAGTGGAACCTCGATAACTCGACTTCCTATAAATAGAATAATACGCTAACTCGAACTTTTAATCAAGTCCC
>JAQIXS010000929.1:0-36458 GCA_034700785.1 Rossiulus vilnensis | reverse complement strand
TCGATAATCCAGTTGGAACGGGTAAAGACAAACGCTACCATTGGCCTAAAAGAAATTGCTAAGTTTATCTACTAAACTCATCCAAAACTGGCTAATTTTTCATTTCAGGCTGGAGTTTCACAGAGTCGGATGCTGGATACGTTCGAAATGAAACCGGCGTCGCTAATGATTTGTATTCTGCCCTCACCCAATTTTTCACTCTGTTTTCCGCCTATGCCGACAACGAATTTTACATCACAGGAGAATCGTATGCTGGTAGGTGATGCCTATTTGGTGTAATTTATGCCAACGAGCGTAAAAAAGCCATGTTTGCCAGCGTGACAACATCATTTCAATAAATGCCAAGCGTTTGTTTACTTCTACGAAAAAAATCAATCGAGCTCCTCCGAAAGATTTAGTCTTTTCAATCTCTGCCTATTTGAAGCTAATTCGCCGTGCCAAATCATCCAGCTTGCCATTAAAACAACGTCGCTCGGATGCACAAAAAACTTCCATCTTCCACGAAAGCCAGTTTCGGTTAACTGTCACTAACAAGCCCAACTGCATTGTTATTGGTAGTTAAAAACACGGGGGAAGGGGGGGGGGAAATCGAAGCGAAGTCGAACGAAGTAGTAATAAAGTAATATTTATTATTACTTCCCTGTTCCTTAAAAGTGAGCCAGTGAGAGGAGGTGCAACGGGTGAACCCGGACCCGGATCAAAAAAGGTGCATGGGAGCCAATTAGTTAATGAAATGTGAATTTTCTTGGGTCTCATACAATATCGCAAATATTGTGCGAATAAATAAGGTTTTTTTTCGAAAGTAACTAATACGTTTATCTACGTTTTTGTAGCAATTTAAGGTGATCAGCATTACAATATAAAATAATGCTTTCCTTCATTAGTTGTGCATGTATTGATGAACAAAATGTTATCGATTAGTTTCTTTTAAATTTCGTAAACGACGATGAAATGATTAGTTAAATTTTATTTTTTAAATACTGAAAACATTTAAAACTATAATTAGTGGTTAGGTTTTCTAAATATTTCGTTCAGCGCGTTTCTTTACAATAAAAATAATAGTTCGAATGCTCCAGATTGCTCCAGATTTTGTATACAAATTAAGGAATATTCCTAAGTAATTTTTTATCAGTTAAAATTCTCAATGCATGAAACAGACGAATACTTTTTAGAAAGTTAAAGTTGCATTATATAATGTACGCATAAAAGAATATTCTTCAGTTCTTGATGTTGACTCCATTATATCACACATTTACAACCTGATGTAAAACTGCATCCAGATTACATTAGAGCTGAGCAAACTCATGCCTTATACTGCATAATAACTGTATTCCTTCCTTCGATTGCAGGTAAATACATTCCAGCAACAGCTTACAAGATTCACGTGGAGAATCCGAGGGCACCCTTGAGGATCAACCTGAAAGGCCTGGCCATTGGCAACGGTCTCATAGATCCGATTACCCAAAACGATTATGGCAACCATTTGTATTACCTGGGTCTCATCGATGGCTCTCAGAGGGTCCGATTTTTGCAGCAGCAAGCAGAGATGATCCAGCACGTCAAAGACGGTGATATGGCAAAGGCTTTCTACATCTTCGACTCTCTGCTCAACGGAGATTTCTATCCCTACAAATCCTACTTCTACAACTGCACTGGCCTAGAGTACTACTACAACTACTTGTACACACAGGGCCCCAGTGACACCAATTACTACAACCCCTATCTGGTGCAGACCAGCGTTCGGAAAGCCATCCACGTGGGCAACCTGACTTACCAGAACGGGGACAAGGTGGAGTCCTACTTCCTGCTGGACTTTATGAATTCGACCAAGCCCTACGTGGAGCAACTGCTGGACAACGACTACAGGGTGATGCTGTACAACGGGCAGTTGGACCTCATCGTGCCTTACGTCTTCACAGAGACCATGATCCACACCTTCCGGTGGAAGCATGCCAACGCTTACCAGGCTGCTCCCAGGATCATTTGGCGGGTGGCCAAAAGAGATGCGGAAGTGGCCGGATATGTCAAGAAGGTCTTCAACTTCGTAGAAGTCATGGTCAGGGATGCAGGGCACATCGCCCCATACGACCAGCCCCGAGCGGTCTTCGACATGATTTCCAGATTCATCGCTAACAAGCCATGGCACAACTAACATGCTGCTTGTTCTAAAGCCTTCCCTTTAGCAGTTTAGATAGACAAAGGGAATCTTTGATGATGATATGAATGTTGAATCTCAAATGACTGGGGATAGCTAGATAACAATTCACGAACTACCAGTTAGCTGAAAGTCTATTGTTCGAGTGAAACAGGTGAAATTGTGAGTAGTGCAAAAATCTACGTCTGAATTTCATTGCAACATACTTTAAGGGCTCTCACGACCATGTATCGCACCATTTGTAAGCAATAAACTTCTGGGAAAGGTCACACGACACCGAATTTCACAAATAAAACAAATTCCTGATTCTTACTCTTAAGCCCTATCCAAAACCATGCATAAAATTACACATTTCTGCTTTAAATACTTATTTAAATTGCTACTTTTTTCCTGCGTAGAATTGTTTGCACACTAGGGTTTGAGGCTTTTGTCATTTAAAAATGTCTACTTTATTTATAAAAAAATTTAATCTGAAAATGACACTTGATCGCAGCATTGCAATGATGTGTAATTGTGAAATATTAATTATGTTCCCAGTTTTGCAGGAATGTCAAGAAATCCACGTTGAAATGCATGAGCGGAAGTCTTAATTATAACAATTTAGTCTTTTAACTCGAGCTGTTGGTGTATAGCCAGAATGGCATGTTGATAAATTCGGGTACTCAGACAGGACCACATCATTGCCACCGGGAAATCAATTACGAGCATTTGTACTGTCAGTATTCTATTATGGGAAATGTTTGGTTGGTTTTATTTATGTAAAATGCAATTCGTATGTGGGAATTGAGTACATTTTTACTGGCCATAAAATTTATGCCGCACGACTCTACCCAGGGAATACGAACAACTCCACAAGGTTGATGATTGGCATACGAGCCTATCTAGCTGGTTTACAATGATCTTGCTTCGGTTATTTATTGATAAAACGGATAAGTGCTGTAATCGAAAGAGGATGTCACCAATTTGCAAGAGTGATCACAATCGACTGATTCCATTTAAGGGCAAAACGAAAAGACGAGGTCGAAAGCATTACGACTTTTTCTCTCTCTGCAAATCAAATAATTGTGCTGTGAAAATAAAAGAGTTATTATGGTATTTCCTATATGGTACATTCTTTCGGCATTAATATCCGAATGAAGTGAGTTTATTACAGCAATGTGAATACTGCATTAAATTTAAATTGCTATTTGAATGCAACCCTTAACCGTTATGTGGAGATACTCAAGAACATGGGACCTTTAAATGTTAACAAACTAAGAGAGCACTTTGATTTCATGGCTTTAGTTTGACCATAGAACAGTTTAGGAAAATAAGTATTTCAGGAAGCAATTTAATATAAAATTTATCCTTGAAAAATCACTGCTATTACTGCTTAAGGACCCAAAAGGATGCTCACCATGCAAAATAAATACATTTTTGGTTCAAATATTTATTATAATTGCTAAATTATTGTTTCCCTCGTAGAATTGGTCGTGCACAAGAGCTAATTTTTCCTTACCAAATCCAGTAGACACTGATAACAAAAGTTTAGGCAAAAATTAAACAAAACCATGCGTGCTGTGGATTTCATGACAAGCAGAATATTCAAAGCCCTGCTACAAAACCCACGAACACCAGGTATATTTGGGTCACAGTGCAAGAAGGACATCAACGCGAAGCATGGCCGCCAAAGGTAATGCTAGCATTTTTAACGAGTAGCGCAGCTACTGGACGTTAATTAACAGAATTAGAAAAGGGATTTGTTTAGCGAAATCCTCTAATTGCGCAATTTAATTGAGAGATTGCGCCACTCGGAGGCGTCTTGGAGAACCGGTGCTGCTTGTCCGGACGCTTAATTAATATTAAGGGCGCCTTCGCATTCGGCTAATTGCTCCATAAATTATTTAAATTCATATCTGGCCATTAGGAGCAAATTAGCACGTGCTAAGTAAATATTTAAAAGGCAGTATAAACGAACGTGTGCTTTGCGTGAGGCAGCAGTTTTAATAAAGCGCTGAGTAAGCTACGGATAACCCATTCGAGGAAATGATAATAATAATAAACCTTCGCCAGAATTTCGTGCATTTGCCATCGAGGAAGATCCCGAAAAGGGCGCTCCTGCATCAATTTTGCATTCGCCTTCCTGCAGGGCTGATAATTGGTGGCCCACATGCGATGCACGGCGCTGGTGGCCGCAAATAATTTATGAAAAACAAAACACGCTGAATAATTGAACGCGGGATTGGCAGTTTTTAAGAGTGAGGAGCGTTTTCGTGCAGAAAATGGGCAAACTAAAACTAATTGCGCTACGTTTTGCACTTTCAATTTTGGGCGGCAGCTGAGCTCCGCCTGACCGCCTTGAGCGTTTTGGAACCAAGATGGTAGCCAGGAGAATCTTGGAACAAAGATGACAGACAAGGAGATGTTGGTACAAAGATTGCAGACAGGCTGATATTGGAACAAAGATGACAGACAAGGAGATGTTGGAACAAAGATTGCAGACAGGCTGATATTGGAACAAAGATGACAGAGAAGGAGATTAGTTGAAGGAGATCTTGCAACCAAGATGACAGACAAGGAGATGTTGAAAACAAGAAGGCAGACTAATATGAAACTAATATGATGGTCAATGGAATAGTTCTAAAACATGTTGTGCTGTCAGACTACATTAGTAATTTGTTTAATTTAGTTATATGTTTAACCATTGAACCTGAGAGCCGTTGTGGAACCTTGAAGATGGGTTTGATGAGTAGGGCCTATCTAGAATAGTCTTGAGTCCACAACTGAAAAGTTTCAAGATACAACCGATTCGCTTTGATTTTCCTAAGGTCCGTCATGTTTTCTTCCGCCTTCCCTTTTCAGGGTGTTGACAAACTTCATCGAGAAAGAATGGCCTCGTCCGCACCTCCGACTGAGTGATGGTAAAACCCATTTCCCGAGGTCCGCGGGGTGAAATCCGTGCGGAGAATGTCAGTTCGGAAATTCGGGCTCAATGCGGATTTGATGATTCTGGAAAACTGCTTCTTTTTCAGTAGACCAATTGTCGATTTGAGGGGCCAGACGTAAGCCCGTCTTCTGCGCGACTCTGAGCGGAATGCGAAATGGGCGCCCTCTCCAAAACCAACCATTTGCATAAGAAGAAAGCCAGCTGCTCCTTACAATGAATGCCAAGTACGATGGTGAAAAAAATAGTTTTAGGTGTACGGGCGAAATGGAAAAAGCAAGAAAAGATAAATAGGCGTGCGAAGGAATATGAAAACAGGCAAAGCGATTTTCGCGTGTGAAAAGGGCATGATCACTGCGAGGGATCAGTTTTTCTGAGACGTATTTAGGAAACTTTTGTGAACATTTCAGGCCATTTTTATTCACTACCAAACCAGACGTAGGCCTATAAAAAGTTATTTTACTTCCAATAAACAACAACTGTCTTAATCTGCAGAAATTGGGCATTTTTTCTGGAAATATCGTTGCAATAGAAATGATAAGGTCTATGTAGTGTTTTCAAAATGACAAAAACTGTTTCCAATATGACGTTAACAACTGCGCAAAACCAATGAAGAATTAAAAACAAGCAATTTAAGGCCATCGAATTTAAATTTCTTTTTTTTTTTACAATATTTTGTTTTGCAATGTTGAATTTGCTGAAAATTGCTGAAAATTCGTGCATGATAAGGGTCGTTCACGACGAAAGATGCCTAAGTTCGGATGTGGTCACGATAATCTAACTTTACCGGGACACGATTAGGAAAAACCGTAAATTTGGTAGTCAAATTATTATGTTTTGTTCCATATTTTATCAGTTCCTGAGTATAGTAAAACTTATATTTTGACGACTTTAATCTAATGTTGAAACTTGACGTCATTTTTAATTTGATGTCATTTAGTATGGAAATATGAGTTCCATATATTAAGAAAGGCTTATTAAGAAGGCTATTAAGAAAGATCAGTTTAACTAACATTATGTGGACTATAATTTATGTGTAGCTCATAATCATATGCTCCCAATCGAATTATGTCTAGTTTAAGAATGAAATAAATGTACGCAGTATCTTATTATGATAACGTGTATTGCATTCAGCTCAGTGCACTGGAAGAAACGTGAACCTCAATCTCGTTTAACCCTGCCTTTTGTACGCCTTCTTGTTTATATCAGCAAAGGTCAACAGCTGTTTAGTTCAAGAAACAACTTTCACTTCTCATGAACATTCATTCATTCCTTCCTCCCCTATCCAAACGGTTATTAATTCCCACGATAGCAGAATGAAACTGATCCATCTGATTCTTGTAATCTTACACTTTGTCACCATTATGTTCTCATAGGAAATAAAGGATCTCAACTAGCTATCGCGAAAGCCTTCTGTTTAGACAGATGTCTAATTCGTCAGGAGATTCCCGATTATTAAAACGTTATGCCCTAAAAAGTTGATATCGAAATTCATTATAATTTTTTGGTTAAATCGATGTTTTAATTATTGAATAGGGATAATAATGAGAGACGTATATTCAGTGGTGCACATTGGCTTATATACAATTAATTAAAATAATTCACAGGTATAAAACGTTGTTCTAAACGTGTACTAGGCCTATATATTATATTGTATTTCGTAGGATATAACTGTAAGGCTATTTGTGTACTACAGACTTATACAATGTATACACAATAATGTATAATGCACAAAGCAAAGTTAAAGTGAAGCTTAAAAAACTTATTTAATTTTAGTCATTAAAAAATAATTTTTAATTTATTATATTAACCTAAAGTTAACGTAGGGTTTACAAACTGACAGGATCAATATAACGCGTACAAATACAAAAGGCATCAAAATAGCAAAAATGCAATTTAAATTCCAAATACAAATTTAGTCGCTAATTATATGGATATTTTCATTATGTATTTGTTGACAAAAAGCAATTTAACAAACAATGTAGGAGTATTATGGCAGCTCATTTGCCAATATTTTCTTATTTGGCTTATTTTATAAATTTAACAACGCTTGAATAATCTATTTGGTAGCCTGTTTGGAAAGTTTTTTAATGAAATCTTTTGACAAGATGAACTTTGATGATGCTAGTGAATGGACTAGATATAATCTCAAAGAATAACTTGAGTGACAACTGGCAGAACTCATCAAAATCAAATGATGTTAGAGCATAGTGCAGTTTGTGCCAATTATTTGTTTGTAACTCTAATAATTGGCATATTTTTTCAACATGTTCTTTGCCTTAGCATGCGTTATCTAATTGAATAGTACTTTTGCAAGCCTAATGTTTGAGCTGGATGAAAGCATAGCAGGTCTACCTCTAAAGAAACTCAAGAGTCCGTTCAATGCAGCTATTCTCCTTTCTTCGTCGAAGGTAAATTAGATTTGAATAATGTCAATAGAGAGCTATTCCTCCTACGCTAATTTCACTTGGAAATTCATGAAGTTAAACATTTCGTATAATAGAAAGAGGATGAGAAGATCGCTGTCGGGCTCTGTGATGCCAAGATTGAAGCAACAAAAACGAGTTCCCGTTGTTCGCAGCCAAATGAAATCACCGATAATTGAAAATAAAAGAGAAAAGAAAATGGGGATTTGGGCTCTGCGAAGCAATGCCATCAAATCTCTTTATATGGCAATCTCATCAGGTTGCGAAGCCCGCGCAGATTGGCTTACAGATATGCAAATTTACGAGCAAAAAACGACAACTGGTGGATATCGGATAATAAGAAAAACAAAGATCGCTTGCTGTTAGCTTATTTGACGAGCTTTCTCATGGAACACAATCACTGACTAAGCACAAAAAAAGCATTATTAAGTAATGCGAATCGAGTCTGGAAAACCGATAACTTACTTATAAACAACCTTGTATCAAAAGAAGAAAAAAATACTATGATGATGCTGGAAACAGCCGGGGATTTCCACAACTTGAGTCAACAGTTGCCCAAATGCTAACACAATAAGTTAGTCTTCAGCTAATTTAGGTCAGAATTTAGAGAAAAAATAAGCATTTCAAAATCCGAATGGCAAAATTAACTTCACTTAAGCGGCATGTTACCTAAATTTACCTACTATAAATTACAAAACGATCCTTAACTCGTCATTTTTTTTAAGAATCACCATGAGTATAGTAAAGTGAAAGTCATATCCGACACACTATTCCAAAGTAAACTTGTAATTGATATTTAAATACTAGTCTTTAAACATTGCAGATAAACAAATATGTTCAGGAAGAAAATTATCACATTTATTAATTTTATTATAGCGAAGAGTTCGACAAGAATATCATGCAACTGTTTTGGACAGCATAATGAAATTACACAAAGAAACAAATATACAAAGTGGATTAAAATACTTTTTCTGGGAGAAATAAAGTGAACTGTGGTCTGTTTAAATTTCACTCTGGTTTTTCAAAGTAAAAATATAGTCTGATGTCATTATCAATCCTCAAGGTGGATGCGTGAGAAAACTGTATCACTTTCGAAAATTGTTCAAAGGTGAACAGCGACTCTTGAAAACTCTTGCAGATTTATGGCGTTGTGGGCAAGCGTCTATTTGTCACGAATAATAGTGGAAGTTTATTTATCCTTCAAAAGGATTCAATGAATAACTGCGGAAATATTTCATGTCACTGCTATTGTTAGAAAGTGGTGGCCTGCTGCTTGCATGGATTTAGGGTCAACTGAAATCGATCGAAATTTGCAATGAAAGTAGTTTCAACGACTCGCAAAAAACGTTTCAAAACGTGCAGTAAGTCGTAGCTAATCAGCCGTTTATGCAGTATTGGCATTTCCTGAGCAGCAAAACAAAAGGCAGCCATAAATTAAACAAACAGTTCGACAAATAGATTTTCAACCTTTGTGAAAGTCATAAGATCAAGTTCAGCTTGTATAGGTCAATTACCACAACGATATACATGTATGACGCATAGGGAAGAAAGATCGAAATTAATTAGATTTGTATCAAACTTTAGAGATGCTTTGCCATTAAATCATGATTAAGGATCTAATAAGATTTAAAATGTCATGGGCAAACGTGCATTCCAGTGCAACGTTAATAATGAATTTCAGGCAAATTTAGCTCCAGTGAAAAGATTAAATGAGAAAGGATTCCATCATTACATATATGTAATAAAGAAATAAAATAAATTCATGATTTACACGTGTATATGATTTTAAAAAATCATTAAAAGTCTGACATGGCCAGAATAATTGAACAATTGAAATGCAAAATGATCCATGTCAAACGCATGTTTGTGAAATAATCATCTAAATTGAATATTGCTCTATATTGTTCGGCCTGGTTCATAGATAATTTTACAAGCAATAACAAATTTTACGTTTTTTTGCACCTAGACCGTTTTGTATTTTAACTCTTCAATTCAATTGAGCTCAGTATCCTACTGTCAGAAAATATATACCATGTGGAGGGAAGTGTAATCCACAAAAGTAACAGACCTACAGCTACTCTACTGGTGGCAGTAACAGGTGAGCTCCTATTTATGTACAAAAAAATCATACGTTGTGACAATGCGTTAAGGTACGTAAAATTTCAAGGATTTCGTTTGAACAAGTATGAATGGTTTTGAGTCAAGAGATAAAACCAGGGTTCGCGTGCACTGAAGGGCTCAATCAAGAATTTCTCTGTGGAATCCATCATGATGGAAATCAGCATTTCATTGCGAAATCTTTGCCACCACGATTGATTCAATCGCTTCCATCAGCGAGCACGCAGCTGCCATCGACTTCAAACGAAGCACTTGAATCGCAAATGAAAGGTTGACAAGGTTGAGTAAACAGGATTGAGGAGCCTTCCGCGCTTTCGAGGCTGCAGGAACATTATCTGAAATTGAAATGTCTGGCCCTATGCATTGATGAACAACGTCTGATGACAGTTGCCATTCTCATTTCCAACTGTCATGCAGCCGGCTCGTTTATAATTACATTTTCAGCAAAACGCGATATTGATTCTCCATCCCGGCACATGGCTATCAATTAATGATCCATGCCTGCGAGCGGGCCAACATAACAAATCCATCTGCGAAGATATATGGATTATTAAGATACCATTTGTGCTCGCGCAGGCCTCGGCGTAATTTCGTTAAGGCACAGTAAAACCATTAAACCCATTAACATGCAATTGGCGTGAGGCAAGCTGTCCCAGAAGCGAAAGAAAGTACATCTGGCAAACAGGCAGTCGCACACATTTGTAACAGAAAACTAGGGCACCTCGAGTGCTTTTAATGGTGTCTAAAAAAGCCAGGGACAGATCTGATAACCTGATGTTGAAAAAAAAATCTAGTTATTAAAAATAATTATTTGACAGAGATATACCGGAAGTTGTGTGTTGCATGCCTGGCATTCACGCAAGGTAACCGATACCCACGTACAATGCTTAGGATGCCACAAAAAATACAGATATTATAACGCCATCATGATCGATTGAAACAACACATGCCAAGCAAATCCATAATTCATAACAGATGGTTGTTATTTAATAATGAGAAATACAGCGACTGCAAGAGATGCGGGATTATGACAGCAAGGAAAAAGGATTTTTTATTTAGTCTAATAAGAATTGCCATGTATGTAACAATTCTAACGTTTTCCAAAATTCTAAACACACTTCCAGAATGAGAAAGGAGCTCAATGACTTCACATTTTTAATGGGGGACATCACCGAAACTCAGATAAGAAGCAAGCTTATTGCCCAAATACTGAGTATCTCTTATAAACAATTAAAGGCAGGCACAGCGAGTATTTTTATATTTGATTGAATTCCAAATCAGCAGATTCAGTTAACGTGTCCTCTCACCTCAAAATGCGCATTTCCCATTCTATCCTGCATCTTGAAAATAAATCTTTAATCGGGGAACTTGGATTCCATGGCTACGGAAATCCATATTCACAATCCATCCATTAAACATGTTCTGCACTGTCGCGCAGTATTATTCGCAGCAAACTTCATTAATGGCGAATGGTTTTTTTCCATATTAAGTACCTCGAAATACGATAGCCTCGGAACACTCTCCCAAACACGTACCTGCATTTATTTCATTCAGATATGTTCTGCCTATTAAGTTCAACAAAGATTCCCAATTAATAACGGCGCACGTTATGCGATCAGCAAGGCTTTGGAGGAAAAAAACAGAAAAAAAAGCATCTAGGTTTTGACGGTAATTGGCAGTCGGCGGATACCACTGCAATGAAACGGAGTCACGTAGCGCAAATCCTTACAAACTTTTTTCCTGGAGATTTCAAATCAAATTACACATTGAAAAGAAGACGTTTAACTTATCGCTACACGAGCGGTGGCGGATCCAGGTGCATTGTGGTTTAGTCTTCCTCTCCTTGCACAATAAAACAGTGGGTTTTTATCGGAGTTAACAATAGTTCATCTATATCTATATGATTACATGTAGCTTTCCCACCCAATCTCCCCCGCACACAAAAAAATCCTATGCAAGTTAAAGAATTGTCTTTTTGGCTGTTTTCCACTGTTGATGTTTTCCACATAATCGTGAAAACATGTTCGGATAGAATTTGAGTTTTATGATGCTAACCCAAAAGGATGCTTACAGTGCAAAATACTTCAAATACTTATTATAATTGCTAAATTTATTTTTTACCACGCAGAATCGGTCGTCCACTAGAGTCTGAGTAATTTGAAGAATTTGAAAACGCCCTTTTATTTATAAAAAAAAGTAAAAATAACTTTAAAAAACCTTTATTTAACTTCCGATGCCCATCTTGGGAGGTTTTATTGTAAGACAAACGCCGTTTTCGAAAAAAGAATCTTTCAACACTCAATTCAATATGCATTATTTTATCAATTTGTGGCTAAAACCCTGAACATTCGATGAAATTTTGATCTTCCCAGGAAGACTTTGCTCAGAATTATCTTGGCACTCGATATTTCAAGCCCCAATTCAAATTCAGAATGCTGGAAATGTCCATGGAATGTCACATTTAGGAACAACTTCAATTCAGAATTTATATCGCAAGTGGCATGGCAGATCCAGAAATAAACTGAGACCCAACAATCCAAAAATTGATCTTTCTTACATTCGCCTTCAAATGTCATGTATCTCTGTACAGGCGGTTCAATAAACATATAGCCAAACCTCGGAAACATTTTCCGAAATCTGCCAGAGGCATTCATCGCCCCCGAACCTCCTTCTGAATACTTGGCTTGAATTTCTGGATTACGAACAGATCCGTCATTAACAGCAACGGATTCCGATCCACGCAGTCGCATCTGGCGTTTCGGGCCAAGCAAAGTGTTTCGGACCAGTTTTAATCCGGCCAAGATGGAATTAGCGAGGCTGAAACCAGCTTAATTACCGATTATACCCAAGCAGCTCGTTTTAATTCGCCAGTTAGCTGGTCATCGCCCACCGCCTAGCTAGGCCGTGACCCGACCGCTACTGAGAGCCAACTCTCATCACTCTCGTGAGCAGCAGTTTCTCCTTTAGTTCGAATCCAATTGCCTATAATCAAATTACAGTTGGAGAACTAGAAGAGAGAGATAGTGCGTTAACAGTTGTTTGTTTAAATCAGGCAAAACCCTCTGGGGAGATGAGAAGCTCTGCTTGCTGCATTATTTACGCGCGGGGTTCGGAGGGCTCCGTTCCCCCGAGGATTGTGCGTAGCCAAACTCCCTTAATTCTCACTCTGGGCCGCCGTTGCAACTTTCATTCAATATCCGGCCAATAACAATTAAGCTCGTGAATTACGGTCGTTGGCAGGAAGCTCGCCGAAATCGCGTTACGCAAAACGCTCTAATCGTTATCACCGCACGTAATGTTAGGGGAACCCTGGATGAATTCTGGAACAGGGAACACTGCGGGGTTACGGCGTTTTTAGGCCGCGATCTTGAATGAAAATGAGGCCTGGTGATAGGAAACCTGATATTAAATCTCCTGAGTTGTCATGAAATTTTTAAAAATGGTGTTCACAATAGTCTTCGTGAGGATGTTTGAAATAAATAGCCATCATGAAATATTCAAAAATGTCATCAGCATGGCGTGTTAAAAAGTAGATATTATTTACGTGTTCAAGATGGAGTCATCATGAGATTGTTGAAAATAAACAGCCCTCATAACGATGCTTGACGAGGGTTTGAAGCTTTTGCAAAGCTTTTGAGCAGTTCTGAATTTCGAGGTTTAATTTGTCCTACTTCTGTAATCTGTTCATCAGCCTGAGGTGTTTCTCTGGCAAGCAAGCAAGGTGGTCTTTTAGCTTAACGTTGAGCTGTTACAATATTTACTATTCATGTCAGTGATATCATTTTGGTACCAAAATAAATCGTTTGATTGCTCGAAGTTCCTGAGTGACTCATTGCAGTGCAAAAGCTCCTGGAATTGGATTGACTTTCAAGGGTTTCGCAGACTGCCAAAGAGTTCGTGTGAAAACTAATGAAATCTGAAGGCAAAGCCGGCAACTTAATTAAAAGCTCGAACTCAAACACGAGTCTAATTGACTGTTACACATCCGTGTTTTTTCCCCGTCTCACATAACGCCTAATCCGATTTGCTTTTTAGAGCAATATTCTAATGAAATTAGACGGATGGCTCGCCATGGATTGAGAAGCCTCAGGTGCACATCCTAGGCAGCTTTTAATATTTATCTCCAAAACTAGAAAGAAATTTAATTGGAGGACGTCTTCACGGCATAGACTTTATTCCTGGCAACTTACATGTAGACGTAATTCAGAAGCGCCCCAAAGGATGCCCACCGTGCAAAACTACTGCATGTTATTGCTTCAAATTTTTAAAATTACTAAAAAAAAAATTCTTGTAGAAAAGGTTGTTCTTTTAATTTCTTTTTTTCAAGATGGTTAAACTTCTTCGTTCGAAATGAAAAACAAAACTTTGACTGAATCCTGGCACACAATCAAAGTAGAGTGAACGCTTTTGATGATTGGAGAGTTCGATGTTTAAAATGCAAGCGGTCGATTTCCGTAATAACATGGCTGAAAAAATTCTGATTTTGAATTTAGAAAGGCCATTTTGCCACCAACACACATCTTCAACCGACACTAATCCTGGCCGTGTACAAGCGAAAATGATCAAATGATGCACAAGCCGAAGAATACCTGGAACGTTTATTGAAATGCTAAATTATTTTGTCAGTGATACAGTTCACGTGAACTCTTGATATTTGAGGAAATACGGTAAATACCTTCAACTTAATTGCGAACTTAAAACTGAGAGAATTTTCCAACAAAAAAAACGGAATTTAAAGCTTCTTTAGTTCCATGATCCAACTAAAAATTAAAAAATGATATAATCGAGCTTAAAAGCGTCTTCGCAGTTTTCAAACCCCGCACAATTCCAGAGCTGCTAAAGAACGGGATGTTGGAACAACCTGCACGAGATTTAGTTCCAGAACGGAACTTAGCAGAATTTTAATTGAAGCTCTCGTGCTGCTCGTTACTGAGATGTTGGGCTTACCAGAAAAGATGACCACCAGCGTCCAGATCGAGTTACTCCCCATCGTCCTCCGGTCCAAGCTAGTCCGCACCGACCGTAGGGGTTCGTCCGCAGACGGGGCTCAACGAACCCAGCGGGATTCGTCGAAGGAGACTTTCCCCGAGAGCGCAACGGGATCCGTCGCCTTCTAAAAGCAAAGTTTTCCGAATCCTTTCACGCGACGATCACACGCGCTGCATGACGGGAGAAGCCGCACGTGTTCGAGGGGATCGGGAGCCGAACCAGAAGCGTCTCCAAGCGCTGCTCCTCGGATGGTTGGCTGATGAACACTGAGCAACGAACGACATGGTCTTCGCCAGTAGAGAAAACGGACGCAGGGGGCGCTCCTGGTCGCGAACGTTCTTCGACAAAAATCGATACGTGAAATATGCGGAGTATTTTCGAAGCTCCTCCGGGAACCCGGGCTCGGCAGTCGCCATAAATAAGGAAAACCATGAAGAACTGGAGTCTTGGGCTGTCGCAGGATTGCCCATGTTGAGCCTAGCCAAGTTTACGGATTCTGCCAGGTAAACGTAAGAGGAGTCTGGTTTTATGGCAGGTCCGGTTTGGGTCAAAAGTCAGGGGCATCTACATGTATAGCTTCAGTATCGAAATAAGCTTAACTTACAGTGTATACTTGTACAATGGTTGTAAACATGTTACTGAAAATGTTCAAATTTCTAAACTGTCTACTGGAGGAAAAAGCTCACATTGTCAGCCAGACATTGTGGCCAGAGCAGATCTAGAAAAATCGAGAGGAAGGGGGTGTGAGCAAAGCATGGCCCCTTAGTTGCCGATATTTAAATTATATATCTGCTTTGATATGAGTTGCTCGGATAATAGAATCCCTCGATTATAGAATTAAGATTTTGATACAAGAAATGTGCCGGGTACATGCAGCATGTGTATAACGTATGGTAAAAGCATCGCTTTTACGTAATGTAAGAGTGATTTTAACGTTTTAATATTTGGGCTGTTTTCCACAAAGTCCGTATGATGCAATCGAAAGACCTGTACCACCTGCGTATTTTGGATACACCCAGGTGTATCCTGCACTATGCATGCACTGCCTGTATGCAGATGTCACAAATTTGTTCTATCGAAATCCTTATCATAACATTGTGGGGTCTAACAACATATTTCTGCCTGGCAGGTATAGGATTTACATATTGCTCGATAGCTGGCCTAGACCTCATAGTACGCAGCACTTCCTTGTAAACGCGTTTATATTTCTTGGAAAAACAGGTAGCTACATGAATTTGTTTTGTTTAAGGTATTCGGAACTGGTGGCGTATAATCTCGGAAAAAGAAATAAACATTTTATGGCCTACACCACTCGTATCTGATGGAAAAGAGCTTTTTTAAGATATATTTTATGATCCAGAAATGTCGTGTTTACAGCACGTGTAGCGAAGATTTACTTGGCGTTTTAATGTTTGCAAAAGCGCTCCAGGCGCCACCTGTTGCCCTTGCATAATCGAACCCAAACCGTCCTGTTGACATTTAAGGGGCCTCCCAGCTGTTGACACAAATGTGCCGATGAAAAGCCCTCCGGTGGCTCCGTAACATAACTTTGCTTTGATATACGAGACCCCTTCGACAGGCTGTGGCTTCTGCTCCCGGCTCCATCTGCTCGAAATCCTATTGGGTGCCCGGCCTCGAGGGGAATTTCCCCCGGGGAAACTGTCTGCCTGTAAAGCCGGTGGTGGATGACCTCTGAGCGCGCAATTTCCATGAAATGTCAGCAAATATTGAAAATTTGACTATTTCACGTCGCCTGGGGAAGTTAACCTTATCGCGGTTTATTGTTGCTTTATTTCGTAGGTTAGCGTTTTTGGGGTATAAGGGAAGGTTCAATATTTAATGTTGAACTCAAATGGGTTCAGGGATTCGAATGCGAAAAGCGATTTTATTTAGCGCCCTTTTATTTTATTTTTTTAATTCCTGATTGAAGAACTAGTTTTATTTGTCAAATTTAATTTCTTCCAAGCAGAATAATTTGTTACGCTTATGAAGTTGTTCATTTGAATAATATTCCTGTGAAACCTTCGAAAAACAAACGGAATCATGCTTGACTGAGAAATAAACCATTGAACCAGTACTAAAGGTAACTGGATTCATGTACATCGTAGTTACAAATCAGACTATACATGTACAGTACATTTATTTATGAATAAGCTGATCTAAATGTATTGCTTAAAAACACTTTATTTACTTAATGTTAATATTGTTCCTCGTTCAATTTTTGAAAAATAATGAATTTGAAATAGATGCAGTCCATAATAGCGTACGATGTAAATTATTTTAAATATATATGCCAAATAAAACTAAAAGCCCACGCTGAAAGAAGCGATGAACTCAGGCAAAAACTGCGTTTTTGAATATCAATACATTTGCTATTTCAGCATGTTCATAAATGGCCATCAGACAGATTTGAGAAAACTTGAATATTTTACCATTGTAGACATCACAATAGCGGCTATTCCATGCAGGAAGTCAAGATCAAGTGAGCAACGGAATTCATCGTTGTCTTTCAAACTAGTTTCAAAAATTCACGCACAGTGCAAACAATGCAACGCTATTTAAATAAATATTATTCCTGTATAGCGAATCCACCACAGGGCCAGATCTTTGGTCATTTTGAGAGGAAATACGAGGGCGTTGCGTGTTTTCTCCCGCATAATTCCGTAATAAGGCCCTCTGTGCATGAATAGAAATGTATTCGGCGATATTGAAATACAATCCTGCTGAGTCTTAGATATCCAGAATAAGCATTGCAGAAAAGCGAACTCGCCGCAGGAACTAATATGCCATGGTAACGCAGTTTTTTCCCCCCATGTTGACAAAGGCCTAATGGAGAAGTATCATCTGTCTGCAAAGCTGGAATATGCGGTTACAACGGGCACCACATTGGCCACAATTAAGCCACCAGGGGGTGTACCAAACAATGTGTATGCAATGCGAAGAATAACAACATTGAATAAGCTTCGGAGTATTGGTAAATACATGTACAGCTAACAAACATGCATTTGCTTTTCTTTTTCATCGGTCCATGCCGATTCCAAGGAATGTTTTTCAAGACTATCATTAGCATCGTGCAGATTTTTGTTGTCAATAACTGGGAGTAAAGGGAATGAGGACGTGACATTTTTTTGTATTTTAAACCCGTAAAGTAACCCTCAAAATTAGCTTTCCTAACGCTTTCCACCTTTATGTTCGGGGGGTGTCGAATTTAAGTTTGTCACATTGTTTCATTGTGGTTTTCCTAAACTGACGCTCTTTAGTAATTAATATTTATAAACCATTTAAAATGCAAACTAAAATTCATAACATGAGATACGTTAATGAAACTGCATTACATGTATTAATGATATAAAGTTTCAAACAGAAATGTGACTATCAATAATTTTATAATTGATATTTCTAAAATAAACATTGATTGGTATATAACTTGAAAAATGAGGAATTCGAGGGGTTTTTTTGGAGTTTGATTAATATTTTTAAAGCAAATTTTGTGTAGAAACGTACCGATAAATTCGTGATTTACGACTTTCTTACTTTAGTATTTACATTTTTGTAAAGAAATATACAGTTTAAACTTCTTAAATGTTACTAATACAAGTATTTTAAGCACATGTATGTATAAAACGTAATTTTTAATGCTGGATTTAAAAATATTTCGCTTAAAGGTTCCCATAAGCAACATTTAAACATTTTTCATAACATTTCATTGCGTAGTAAATTTTATTTTTCGTTCGCCACACATGTGGTTACTTTGAAAAATGAAGTTGCCCACCTCTGCTTTTTTCATTTCTTCAATTAAGTTTTTTCTTCTCCAATTTAATCTTCTTTATTTTGCATATTGTCCATCCTTCTTAGCATATTTTGTAATTTTTTTTCTGACTGATTTGATTCAGACAGTTTTTGACATACTTTGACTCCAGTTTTTTCTTTTATCCCTTGTTTGTTGTCTTAAATGGCATTCTTGATCTGCTTACGAGAACTAATGGCGTTTTCCAGTCTCTTGACTGGAACCACCACTCGCATTAAATTTGTCAACTTACCCGTATTTCACAACGATGTTTGGAAAACTGCGCCACCTGGCACTGTCTCATCCTGCAAAATCAATTGTTGCTGATCAATATTTGACTCCAGGCGCTGTCAGGAAGGGTGCGCCTAATGAGCTGACGAAATAATTGATCTATCAATTAGCGTTCCTGGCCTCCGGCTGAAGCGTTTGCTGTTCCCAATCCATGGCGTTAGGCAACGTGTTAATTACTAGTAACTCTTGCCATGTTCAGCCTAAAGCTACCGGTGAACCAATCTGAAATTTCGTTGTGTCGTATTGATTATGAACAAAGGGATTAATTAGGCTCAAGCGTACTAGCCTGGACCTCAAGCACGGGATATTAAAGCGTGACCTAAAACGCTTTGGTGGATTTTATTGGGGGGAGGTGGGACTTGAGTGAAACTTGCTGGATATTTAGTGAACCATCTGGAGGGAACATTCTTGGTGAATCTTGGAACTATCCTTCTTTATCATCTTATAATATTGATGGGGGTACTGAGAGCTCCCATGCAACATTCTTGGGCAAGAATTTGGAGCAAATATTCTAGGCTAATCTTGGACAAAACTTGAGCAAACCTTTCTGAATGACCTTAGATGAACCTAAATATAGCCTTCTTCCACAATGGAGGTAATTTGAGAACATCTTCAAAGTTAATCTTGGAGAAATCATGAGTAAACCTTACTGGATATTATTTCAAAAATGTTAATGCAATCAATTTGGGTACTATTGGATGAAATTGGAGGAACCCTTCTAGGTTAATCTAGGACAAATCCTAAGTAAACCTTCTTGGATGACAACCGAAGGATCTTCGATGGAATCTTGGTTAGTGTCTCGGGAATCTTGGGGAGGTAAATAGCACATAACTCAACACAAAAAACGTTAAACTCTTCTCAAACTTTTATCCTTAAATTTGCAATATTCAAGGACTGAAAGACAGTACGGCAATCAAAGTTAGATCTGATGGCACCATGCTGACGGAAGCGAATTAAGTAATCAGGTTGCTGCCATGTTTCCGGGTTAATTCGAGGCGGCTTTCGCGCTGTAAAATGGTCAAACAAGCCCGGATGAAAAATTCAATTTGCTTCTGCAGACTCCACAATTTCGATGTTCACAAAAATGGGTTGAACCGAAGAAAAAAGTCGACAAAGTGACCACGGCCAAGAAGACGCAATCAGATGACAATGTTCTGCAGAAAAGAAGAAGAAAAAGTGAACCTCGCCAACAAATTTCGCTTCAAACGGGACTCCTCCATCAGATCGCAGGACAGGGGTCAGCAGACCCCAGGGGGGAAGGCAGTTTTTATTGAGCGAAAGGCAAATGAATGGGGCATTGACGTCATAGGTTCAGAGGAGGCGTGGCTTCCCCTTTCAGCACTCCATCAGCAGAATGAGGAAAACGGCATTGACGAAATCACAAAGCTGTAATTATCCGCCTGTTGGCGAGCATCTGGATCCGTTAATTAACTAAAACCCAATTTGGGAAAGTGGAGTTTTTCTGGGCGAAGTGGGCCACGTGCGAGGTGGCGAACAAACAACAGATTCGCTGCAAATCTGGCGTGATTTTTTTTCATCAGGATTCATCAACTAATGGGGGCAACAGCTGTGATTGATGCTCCTGGGCCAGCTGAGGTGACTGCAGAAAAAAATCCGCAATTTCGGCCACAAAATTCGAAGAGTTTTGGACAGTTGATGAGGTTACGCAGTGGCACTTCGGTGATGAATATGGAAGATTCTTGGGCGAAATTGTGAGGCGAACTTCTTGGACAGGCATGATTGACCTAGATCAGCCCGGGAGGAAACATTCTATATGGATATATATGGGATTATATTTGCCAAAACTAATCCCGTATGAGTTATATATAGAGAAATTTAAGTCCATCTAAGGCCATATATTGATAATGTCCTTCAATGTCACTTTAGATACTTTAATATGTATGAAAAATATTGCATCTTTGAAATGATTTATTTTGTATACTATTTAGTATATATTCAGAGCTGAAAACTGACCAGTTTCAAGCTGACCTGTTGTAAAATTTTCATAATTAATTACCCCTAAGTTGTACTTCGTAAAGAAAACGTGAACCTCTATATTATTTCATGATGTTATTATATTCGGTTTTCCACAAAAACAATCTCATTGCTGTATTAAGAAAAGGTATTTCATGCCAATACAAACACAATTTTAATTTTAAAACAACTTACTGTATGTCAGTCCTTAGGTATGGACAGATAGAGAAATATATGCCCATATCTGCAAATATGTTGACACAATTTATTTTCAGATGTAAAAATGGGAAAACATACTTGTATGTGTATTGACATTCACGTACATGTTTATGGATTTTATGGGCATTTTGCGTACGCATGGACGTATATGGCCATATAGATTCATCTGTGGCCAATTTCTGATTTAACCATACAATGTGCATGTGTATGGAATAATTCATACACATTGTATGTCCATATTTAATTGTTCCATCTGGACGGTCATATGTTTATAATATTGCATTTAATTGTAAATTTTATTCTATTTTCTAATAAATATGACAACACTCATGGTACGCATTTCGCTTTTGTAGTAAACTTGAAAATTATTTTGAAAATCCATTCATAAGATACTGGCAGCATGTTTCTAAAACTGCATTTGGTGTAAATTCCATGGATTCTTTTGGTAGTCATGGCCCCCATCCATTGACCGGTCCGCCTTTTATTTTTTACAGTAAACTTGGAAATTATGCAAAAAAATTAAATGCGAAATGTCAGCGCTGAAGCTGACATTGGCAGTTGGTGATGATATGCGGATGTGACGTATGGCTCAGCATATTTTTCTCGGTAAATGCGCCGAGCGGGGGTTATCGATGAGGTCGAGCACCAAACTGGCTTTAAAAAATCAGAATCTGCTGGAAATTGCCGCAATTTTTCTGGACAGCTGCAAATGGCCCATTCGGAGTCCACTGGAGGGTTATTTGGGGCGTGCGAGGAAGTACTTCATTTCCTGGAGGGAATATAATTTGTTCGGTGCAGATATTTCATGTTCGGCAACGTGATGGACCAATCATCCATAAATCCCATAAGGATAACAGGGGCGATGGAAACTTGAGTACCCTTCAGAAAAGCATCCCTCCTTGGCCCTCCTTCCGGTTAACGCACGTAAAAGCCCATATCCCTGCCAATAAATTGCCTCGAATAAACAATCCGTCCACAAATTGCTTTCCTAATGGAGTTTGCTGGGGTCGTCGCTTGGACGGGTGGCGATAGGTGGCACTAGCGTAGGATAGCGCTTTTAAACGTCCTTGGGGTTTCAAAGGTTTTCTTAGTTTTCAGGCTGAAAAGAAATGCATAAGTTTAGTGCAAAAATAAAACCTACATATGTCAAATTGTTGAAAGACTAGGTCAAAGTGTCTAAATATACCAACAGAAGGCAGCTCAAGTTGGATTTGATGCATTTCTAACAAAACCTGTTATATCTCAGGTAAGGGAAAAGATGACTTACATCACTGCTGTTTGAACCACCTCATTTTTAGAATGTGTATAAAAGGCGAATTTTACATTTGAGCTTATTATATTTCAATTTGCATTTCTGAAATTGACAATCACATGCCACAAGGGCTGTCAGTAAATTGACCTTTGCCAAATAAGAGGTACATTTTATATAACCATCCTTACGAAACGCTTTGGAACAAAACGGACAAACCCTACCCCTTAAATTACGTGACGCTGATGACTACCAGGATGGAATTGGTCACAGGATACAAGGATCAAAAATTTGTCACAAATGGACATCTATAGACAAATACACTGTATCTCCATCTAAAGTTACTATGCATAACGATATCATACTTGATGTTATAGTCTTATTTATGGCCATAACATGACCTTTTATTGCATATATAATTCCATATATGGACATATTTGACGTTTCCACCAGGATAAACCTCCCTCCAAAGCATCAGCTAAAATTACAACATTCTTAGTACTGGTACATATATTTCTAAAACTGAAACACTTCAACAGCAATAGGCTGATTTAAATGGTAAAATAATATAATGGCTTTAAAGCAATACGGGAATAAATACATTTAAAATTAGGAAATACATATACATGTATATCTGAAACGTTTCTGGTTTCTACCCCTTGTCCATCGGCAAACAGTGATAGGTTTCTTGCTTGCAGTGATTGCCAACAAGTTGCTGCCCATCCTCAAAATGAAACACTCATCACTTGTTGACAAGAAATTCAGTCTCACACTTGCGACCTAAATGAATGTTAACGATCTCAGCAAATTTCATTAATTTGATAAGTCGTCGAAGCAGGGTGCATCGAGCGATGGCAATTCACCCATTCATCCAAAATGGATGATTAAAACTTCGTAAACTCACTATATTGAACCATTAAGACGCAGTTCACCATTAATAAATTATCATCAGCTTGCTGCGAGAATAAATAAATAATGGCGCTTTGCAAGATTAATGATCTAAAAGAATGTTTTTTCCCAAAATAAAGAAAGAGCGGGATGCGTCTACCAGCTTTTAATCAGAGAAAATAGTGATTAAAACAAGGATTAATCGCCGATTAAATCTGTCACTTGTAAGCGCAGTCTGTTGATCGGAGCGCATCATAGGTGGCGCTGTGGTTGGCGTAAAAAATTTCGTAGAAGCTTATTGAGACAACCGAGCAAGTCTTAAAACGACTGGCTTTTGCTGGAAACCGAATGAAATGTCAGCAATCTTCTCCCACGAAAGTCTGGTGTACCAGAACGCTAATTACGAACGTCTTCTGGCTAGTTAGGAATTAAATTTAAGCTAAGGTTGAGGCTTAATTAGGCTCGGCGCTGCGTTTTATTCCGCCATTAGAGGAGGCAACGTAAAATATTTCAACGGTTGAAGCGTAATTTCCGAGCCGTTAAAACGAGATGAGGAGCATTAGGACTGATGTAAGGATGTAGACAAAAGACTGAGCTAAGCACCTTGCATGATTTTTAATTATGGGCTACGCACTTAGTCTGGGATGAACCAACAAGGGAAATAGGCTCGATGATGAAGAGATTTTGGCACTTGGCAGAGTTTCTGGAATGGTGCTAAACTACGCCTTTATGACCTTTAATGCTCACAATGTCAGGTAAATGTCTGCCACTTCGAAATTTGGAGGTGCAAATGAAAAAGAAACGCGAAACTGCAAGTCGTTTTTTCACGAGGGAGAACGATCCATAAAAATAAAAAATAACTCTCGGAATGGACCACTTTCTGACATTTTACTCTAAAGGTAATATTCTCTAAGCCCACTTACTGGCCACAATTTCAAGACCTGATTCGTAGCTGGAACTCCAAGGACTAAGCCGAATTGTCACATGCAATATTAGGGCAAAACATTGATCGAATATCGACGGTATTGTTTCATTAGAATCATGTACTCGCCTAATTTAGAATATAAAAGCATAAAATACTTTATTCGAATGTAAGAATTAAAAATAAAATACAAGTAGAATGGATATATACTGCGGATATCTCTTACATCAAATCAAAGTGAACAATATCCCCATGTTTCTATTTTGAATAAACGAAAGAGTTTAAAATTGCATACAAATGTTATTTCTCAGCTGAAAAAAATAAAAACAGAGATAAGATGAGTACAAATAATCATGCGCTCAGATTTGTTCATAATGATATAAAGAATAATGATAAAATGATTCTTGTGTAAGAAATGGTTTAGAAAAATCTTGTAAATTGATATCTCACCTAGTGATTTGATACGCCAATAAGAAATTTAAATTGCATAAATGTTTGCCTGAAAATACACGTTTGAGAAACGTTTTGCACTACAAGCCTCCGTTAACATCATTCCACTACCCTTTTGTATTGCTTACAAGAGACACCCTGTAGATGAGTGCCTTGGCCTCAGCCGTCGACGGCGGAGATAAATCAAGATTGGACATTGAACAATGCTTTCAATTAGTATATGGAGACTGCCTCGGCAACTGAGGGATCGAAAAGTTAACCCGTAACATTTGTATTGCCGAACGAGAGTACATTAAGTGGTCCGGCGCTAATAGCGGCAATCAATCGAGATCCAGGGGGATTTGGATTACGAGCCCGGTGCTACGAAAGACAGGAATTCACTTCAAGAAGTGTTCGTGTGAAGAAACACGATTACTGAGACCGGTTTGATAGACCAATTTCGTGTTTTATTAAAAGACAAACTATTGCATTCCAGGTTTGATCGATCTGTACAGGGCTTCTTCAACCGCCCAAAACTATTTGTTCTGTACCATATTTGTTCAAAAATGGTAGTCAAATGAACGAAAGGGTTTTGTAAGTCCTTGCCAATGATGTCCACTACACTGAAACCACGTAGAGTAACATAACAGTAAATGCTTGTAAATAACTACTAGGTATAGACGGAAATAGAGATATACTGAGCAAGGGCATCTGAGATGTGCATTACGTACCCGTTTAAAATGTGTCTATCCTCCCTTCACCATTGAAAAATGTAATTTAACGTGTAAAAACCATAAATCATCTTCATACATGGGACACAGCCATTTTGATAATTATAAAAGCCATTAGATTTAAATCTGTTTTTAAGAGAAATTGTTCATTCTAGTTATCGATCAATTATACCCACATCTGTTGTCATTATTTGTGCAATATACTGGCACGTTCTGGCCTACAGGTATTGCGGAAATGAAATATGAAACGTAGGCGTGATAATATTGTTTTTGACATGTTTTGCCAAACAGTCTAAACGTATTTCTCATATTTCTCCACAAAAACTTTGTTCAAAAAAAGCTGTTTTCCCTCAGGAATTTCGCTGGTGTTTATAATAATGCTTCGTGTAATCATGTTTGCATGTTTTAAATCGTGTTTTAACACGCTAGTGTACCTAATTTAACTATATGTTTAGACATTAAAAAGTTGAAACAATTTGGCCATGCAACAAAAGCATAATGATGGCATTGTTTTCAAGCCACATCTGGATACTTTTGGCCAAATAAATACATTGTGTCATGTCCACACTTTTATAGCCGTTCACATAAACTTGTTGGAGTATTTCTAAGCACCAAAAATATCGAAAGCCAATCTTTTGGGATTTACTAGAGCTTGGGGATCTTCTGCAGGATTTCAGAAGGAATATTTTGAGGCCTTCAGACCATCATTAATGAGCTTCTATGAAAAAATCAAAGACACCGGCATTAGCTCCCAAATTTCAGTTTCACAAAACGTCATATGCGTCCGTTTGCTTAATAGGGGATTCGAGCTAACTAACGCCTTTTTTTAATTTGGCAAACTGCCTTCGCCACACGGCAAAGCAGGTTGCCTATCATCATCCTCATTAAGGGGAATTAATCGGGCTTATAATCCACGTTTCGGATTAGGCTAAAAAGCTTAGCCCGGGTTTCCTAGGTAGCACTTAGTGGATTTAGGCGAAATGAAAGGGAGGCGAGCGGCACAAAAGGGCGAGAGATGCGGGCTCGGGCTCCACACCCATCGCATTAACCCGGCCCTTATTGTTTGTTCAATGGCGGGGGTGGGTGTTGCGTGCCCCGCTTTTTTATTGCGTTTTTCTTAATGACCCTCCACCACCCTTTGTGCGATTAATAACCAAATTTGGCTGCGGCGCACGCGGCCACCTCCAGCAAAAAACGCTAAGTGAACTTTTTCGAAGGTAATCGACGGGTTCGAAACCCGCATGGCAGATGCACGATACGAAAATTACCTCCAGCGATTGCCCGAATGAGACTTGACGACTGCATAAATACGTTTTCTGAGCTTCGAAGATAAATGAACATCTTCAACACATCAGCAAACTTGAGGACGTCTTGGGAAATATCTAAACTGCTGACTGCTGGATAACTTGGGTTGATGGAATTCACCCTATACCATACGGTGTGTCCTTGCTGATATCAGGATACTGACATTGTGAGTTAAATTGAAAATTGTATTACATTAAACAGGGCTTCATAATGACATTTTTGGCGTGCAACAGACCATTGAGGCTTGCAACAGGATGGGTCTATCAAGGACCTCTTTTTGTTTCTGATTGTCATCTCAAAATGGATGTTATTGGTTGGACATATATGGTCAGAAATAAGAGTGCAAAAACGGATGTTATCAGATATACATGTACGTGGACTAAAAAATATGGAATAGGACATATACTGTGTGTCCCTATTTACTTTTATTTACTGGTAAAATAAGCTATTTACTAAATTTTAATGAATATGCTTAATAGTGATAGTACGTGCAAATAAAATGGCCTTCAGCAATTATTAATTCAATTTAACCACATGTCGATGGCCTGCCAAGAGAGGTGATAACCGCACCTAAAAAACTGCGAACATGGAATTCACTCCTTGCCACATAGCCTCACTATTCTGACAGTATGGAATACTGAGCTAAATTGAATTTTAGTATGGGAGAGAGCAAAAACTAACAATTTAAACGGAGCACGTCATCGCCCCTTAAATTTCCCATCACTCGAAGGAGTTTTCACATTTAAGGAGCTCCTGGAGTCACTTTTATTTCATTAATGCAATCGCGCATCACGCCTTCCCACGCCGCCATTGTTCTATTGACTTCCACGAACATTAGTGCGCATTATTCCCGTTCATTGTACGAAGACTTAATGGACCATAACATTTGCCAGCGTCGCCATTTTTCCCCATATTTCCCTTTTAGCAGCCATAGAAGACTATAGACGAGCGTCTCGAAACGAAAGTTGGTGGGAAAAAAAAAGAAACTTGCCAACGCCTAAGCCGACCCGCATAAAACCCATCCAAGTGCTAATTTTATTCCCTATAAATGCTGCCTGTTTTTGCTTTTATAATCTTCCGTAATGCCCTATAAACGCAATTTTTATGGACCCATTCCGAAGAACGCCTGGCGCTACCAGCGTTCGTTTCTTGAGGTGGGCATCTGAAAAGGCATTACGACAGACGAAAAAAAATTTCCCCCATCATCGGGGAGGATGAGCAACTTTGTTCCGAAATTTATACTTTCATAAGCGCATTACCGTTTTCAGAAACTGTAAAATATGGGCGCTCGAGGACGCTCTTGGAAACCCTTGGCATTGCGCAGCTGGAATTGCCCGCGAGGGGCGCTCGAGAAGGCCTCTTCTTGACGAATAAACAGTTTCTTCGACTGAAGTTAATTCAATTTTTCCGATACAAATCACCCACACACACAAGCAATGGCGTTTACAAGAAAAGATGGTAGGGGAGGGAAGGATCCACCAAGTTTGACAGGGGGACACCTATTGGTACGTTACATTCTTCTATTACAATTTGGACATGTGATCTTACTACCTGCTGAAAACACAATTAAGCTGCATGTAAGCTTCAGAAGTATTTTGTTATTGGGAACTCTGTTATCCTAGTACAATAGGTTGCCCTGAGCATGTTTCTTTCCCCTCAGTTGTGATTCAGAGAATACACCAAAAGTTCTCTTCAGCTCCAAAAACAATTTTCTAGCCTAGCTAAATGTATTTTTATAACTGAGTAAAGTGGATAGTAAAATGTGCCTGCTAGCATTTTCAAAAAGGATTGCATCCATAGTATTAGGACATATGCAGTTTTAATCTAATGTTTTACCGTTACAGAAAAAACACGTTATCTTGTCCCGACATGTCCAAGCATTGCTTGACTGCTTAGCAAACATGTTAAAACTCTACTTTTACATGTTATTTTAGTACTACGGTATAACACAGGTCATTTAAGTCCTCGAAACATTATTTATTGACATAAAAGGTTTTTAAAACATCATTCAATCACCATTAGGTTCTTCAACTTTGGCTTAAGCATCAACAGGCTGGGAAACAAAAAGTATTTTAGAACGTCATTGCAAGTCAGATGTGCCTCAACACCTGTTTCACATTTGTTTAGTCTTTAAAAAAGGTCTTCGATTTCATTCCCCTAGACACTCTGCTGCTACAGTTTCGTGCACGCAATTCCAATCCTACAAAATCCAACTTCTTTGCCAGGAACCAAGAGCCGGAACCGGGCGACTTCTAGCGGCCATTGATCACCTCCGTTTTCAGGAGCACTGTCGTTAAATTAAGACCTCCACTTAAAGCACTTAGATTAATTATTCTTCCCTCAAGGAACAGGGGCCATTTTGTCAATGGATCATTTCCATGGTGGTGGCGCCCTCTGCTTTTTTCCTTTAATCCTTCGCTGAATTACGCATTCGCCCATTAATTAGGCCCGATGGCGCTAGGAACACAAAACACGGCCGGGGGCTGTAAATTTCGCTAATGAGACGTTTAATCGATGCAACCCGGCTGCGGCGGGGGGAATTATTTTCGACACCCTTCCAAACCCGCCGGTGGTAAAACAAGCGGCGTTTTACTCGATTAGCGCCGCACTTTCAAAGTGGCTTTTTAAACGCCTGCCTAGCGTTCTTTCTAAACCCTCGCATTTTTTGTGCACCACGTGGTTTCCTCGAAGGCCGGTTAAGGAAAAATTGAAAATTGCGCGAAAACATTTCAACCCATGAGTAAAGGGTGAAAGATTCAAACTACAGATACATGACCGGATTAAAGTAAGGATAGCATTCTTACTTGATATCAGTATTCCAAATGTTCCTTTTTTTAATCATAAATTTCTACAATTCATATAAGCTCGTTTGTTGGCATTGCCGTCAATATTTACGCATGGAATCACTGTTTTATTAATACAGGATTTTTTGGTAACAATTTAATTTTGCGTGGCCATGGAAAAGCACATATGAATCCAGTCTGGCATGTTATTTTTTCATTAAATAGTGTAAATGGTGACGCGGGGTCGGGTCTGGCGTCAGCAGCGATCCGCACTGGAACGGGTTGGAAACTCAAGTTTAGAAGAGGACGATTGGGTGGTATTTTTTAGGGTGCCTTGGAATACAAAGAGCTTTGATTCATGACTTTATGAGAATTATGCGTAGAGAGCAGAGTGGGATTTTACTTTATTGAAAATATATACATATATGTGGTTAATTTTGGTTAAAGCTTAATTTTGAAGAGGAAGCTGGATAGGCCTACAGTGTGATTGCATCATCAAACAGGTTTGAAAATTACCAAAAAAGCAAAAACTTAGCTATCCTTCGCTACCATGAAATTCACCAAATACTTGAAGGCCATTAATCGCGGAGGGAGCCACGAAACCCGCATTTTCCAATCTAACTCGAATTATCGTTTAGACTAACATTATTTCATGCTTCTAGACCCCATATACAATTTGGAAGTTACGAGTTTCCAAGCTGAGGAAAGCAATGAGCGGCTGGGCTTTAGGAAGCAGCCCCTTTCAGCGCTAAAATGTAAGTAGTGGAACCATAAAAGCGGGAACGTTTGACATTCATAGGGTTTTAAAAGCCGAATTTCGTACAATAAAATCGCAATTTACCTCCTAGCAGACAGAATGTATTGCGCGCCCATGAATTATGGACGCCTTTTATTTCGGAGATCGCGAATGCCATCAAATAAAAAAACGAGTGTTTTAGGTACCAAACAAAAGATGAATTTTGACCGGTTTTCTGTCAAAATTCATTTACAAACATCAGTGATGAAGGCCAGGTCGCAGGCGAATTTTTTGGGGGGAAAACACTGATTATAAATGATGCATTTTAGTTCACATTTCAGTATGAAATTGGTTTAGAAATAATGCATGTATTCATTTGATGATCTTTGTAGGCGAAATTGTTATTATAACTAGATTGCTGAATTTTTGCCAATAGTTTTATAATTTTTTTAAAGAATAAACTGTATTAATAATGAAGCAGACAATTAATTTTATTCCACTTTCACAAGGAAAATTTTCTTAGAAATCGAACTAATGAAAGATCGTTTGCTGGTAGGGATTTTTTTAAATTCTTGATCCCAATTGAGCAATTTTAGTTTACATTTTCACTAACAAATTGGTTTAGAAATTGATATCTCCTCACAAATGTTGGCCCCTTTTGCCCCCTTAACACAGGCTTTTTTGAAATTGTAAAATTGTGGAATTTTAGGTTAAGGTTATGCTGACTCTAAACGACTATTATCGCTGTCAATATCGAAAACTACTGTCAGTGAAACTGATTGTGTAAGAGCCCTGATGAATCCTAATTGTATATTGCGAATACAATTGTATTGCAATCTTACAGTGTATATTCTTTCAAAAATGTCTTTGTATCCATTCTACGTGATGAAAATACCTTCACTATATAGCTGACCTGCAGTATTTATTTTTATAGTTTAAGGGGAATTTAATCATTTGGTGAATGCTCAAATACATGTACATGTAACACGTTAGCACACAAGCTTTGCATATTTTCATGTCCAAACTTGTCAAACAATGACTATGTTTGTCAAAAAAACGCATCAAAATTTGATTTTGAAACACCGAATTTTTATCTGTATGACGAAATATGCTTTTCAAATGTCGCATTCATGTTGAGTAATGAATGAATCTGAGCCCGCTTTCTATTAATCCAAATGTGCAGCATAATTGATAGGCGTAATAGATTCCCATTAGGGAAATAGCTCAGTAATGCATTTCATATCCAGGCATGACATATACGAGTCAATATTATGTTGCAGGGCATGCATTCTTTCGGTTCGCACTTGCATTATTGATATGCGTATGCATTATGGATCCACGCGTGCATTTCAAGTAGAAATAGCATTATAAATTCCTTCAGCGCTGGTACCGCATGCTAATGTGCGTTTTAAAGTTAGACTTGCATTATGAATCTTGATATGCACTATGCTCTGAACAGGCCTCGCAAATGACGAACATTTTAGATGCATATTATGCATGCGCTTTATTAATTTAGTTATGTAAGTAAGGGCAACCCTTAAACTTTATTCACTCTAAACTAAACTAGCAAATCGAATAAGAATCTAGTTGACATGTTTGACAAGACCTGAGTTGTGCTGCCCTTATTAAAATCATTTTATAAATTCATTTAATTTGAGATAACTGAACCTTTCACTGGTAATGTTATAGCTTATAGTGAGCAAATTATAGTGCCCTCACGATCCGGTCTGTAAATTTAATCTTGTGTAAACAAGAATACTGTCTGTTATTCGCCACGTCAATTCATGAGCTCATAAATTGCCTTGTTATCAATAACGATGAAAGTGATTAATGCATAGGTCAAGTCACTGTTGTTCACTGTAATTAAGACTTTGAGATAGCCCGTGACCCACCCACAATTAATTTGGAAACACGGCGAAAGCTCGCTCGTTGTTAATGAGCCGTTGTCGACGACCCTCGACCTCTTTCGATTGACACAATTAATAGCGGTAACTACTTCGCAATTTATATCCGGTTTCTACGTTTAATCAACGATTACCAAAGTGTGGCTCACAGATGAGCGCTACAGCCGTACCTGCCTCCAGATTTATTGTTTTTATTACATGACATTATATTATTATTATTTGAAAAATAGTTGCGGCAATTAAAAAAACAAGTATTTGGCGTTTTACTGGCAGAAGTTTTAAATAAGCATGTACCACGTACATGTAGCATCACTCATTGCGGAACAAATTAATGTACCAGTTATAATACGTATTTCAAGCAAAAGGATGTAATTATTTTGCACGGTAATGTGTTTTTATGTGGGCCTCACATCTGTTAAAAACTATCTGATAATTCTTATTATCAGAAAATAAATGCACGTTCTTAATTCAAGAAATCTTTTTCTCTTAAATCCAAATGGGGTTTGAAAATCTTATTTCAGTTTAATGTGTGAAATGTTTGTCAATAAATGCGCTTGAGAAAACCTTTCCAAATGCAGAATCTCAAACAGCTAATTTCAAACTCGGGGTTTGGCTCACAGCAAATGGCCAGCTATAATTCGTTAGCGTCTTATAATCTGGGGATATCTCAGTTTCAAATCGTCTGGAAAGCCATATTTTGACAAATAATCACGCGTCAACAGTGCGAGAAAACAATTTCTCTCAAATCCCTGACGTTAAACGTTGCGTGATTTCCACCCTCACTATCTGTCCCCTAAGCGCCCTCATTTGCATAACACTTGGCCCCCCTTGAGATACATTACTTCTGCTCGCCTATCTGGCTTTTGCTGCACCAGGCCAGCAATCAATCAGCGCATTTCTTCAGCTGAGTGTCAAATTTGGCGACGACCGAAGAATCTGAAATAATTGGGCGCCATCGATCACGTTGCATTTAAGCGCTACGAAATCACCTTCGCTAACTTTTTGAATACGTAAAGCGCACTCGGAGTGGCCCTTTGGCAAGCCCCGGATGGGAGCCTCTTCGCAATTCCGCTCACGATGGTCGTATTTCACGTTCTTGATATAAACAACTCAGCCCTAAATTGATAGCTGGTGGAAATTGCGGAAAAAGTATCTGTTACTTAACACAGCTTTGGTGATCGAAGATACACGTTGATTCACAAACCTTTACTCGTTTACTAGGGTGTGAGTTATTTACTATAATAAACAATACTTAGACCTTGGTGGACGACCTTAAAAGGAAAAATATAAATTATCAAGTTTTAATGCGTACATGTATTTGAAGCAAAAATGGGTAATTTTTCAGCGAGGTCAGAAGATTTTAGTTACAAAACTACTAAATTAAAATTAGGGGTGGATCCAGGGGACGGTACATACATGTGCATGTGTACTTTTACAGATAAAACACTGCACACGTAAATCTTTTGAGTTCCGTTTAGTAAAAATATCAGCTGCAGTATTTCCAACGTGCAATATTATAGATGTGGATAATTTTAGGAGGGTGTGAGGTAACATTATAATTAATTATTTTATCGTACTCCATTGAAAAAAACGTTTTGTTATCACTCTTAAGCCCCTTTTCTGGCAGTAGATTAAATAATTCTGGCGCTGTAAACCAAACAAGTTGTATTTATTAACTTTGCAAAATTTGGTCATGATTCCATCTACACAAACTTTAAGATTCCTGATTCCAGATGGCTGAGTTCGATTCCGCAGGTTCTTTGATGTTCACGTAATCCTCATCGGTTTTGTGGCGTCATCTACCGGTTTGTACTCGCAACGCTTCTTTTTCACGAAATTCAAACGTGAGTTGGTGTCATTTTAGATGAACGCAGCGCCGACTCCGAAAGCTTTGTTTGATTTCACAGTGTGGTTTATCCGCCCTACATTTTCATTGCAATATCCCCAAATCATGTTTGCCAAGTGATAAATGTAACTTTGTTTGAGCCTAATGTTTTTGGCTTAAACAAGTTGCATCGAGCTACTTTAACCTGAATTTGCACGCAGACCACGTGTTTTTCTAAGTCTTAGGAAGGCTGACGAACGAATTTCAAGAAAATTTAGTCTTTAGATGGGATTTACATCAACAGGTTCTACGAGTGTCCATGAAAACGCAATGTTCAAGATTCCTAAATCAGGATAAATGCTACCTAAAGGTTACAGGCGATAGCTCCTGATTTGAATTGAGAGATACTCCATGTTTTTCTAGCAGACATTTAAATGTATCGCGATCACAAGGAATTATGAGAGATTTTGGGCAAAATCATGACGTTAAATTAGGAATTCATAGTTGCGTTTAGTCAAGCAATGCTTTTGCTTCAATTATTTCCCATTATGTACTATTTAACTCGTTAAAACGTTAATTTAATGCGCCCTTACAGAATATTTGAATAACTTATTTTATTAATGACATCAACTTTTTCTCGTTTCAGTATAGAAGAAAACGCTGCCCAGACTATCTTTCTTGCAATTATTAAATCTAACCGTTTTGATACTTAGGTTAAGCGAAGATAATGTGCTGGTGCTTTCCATTGTTATTTAGGCTAAATATTAATTTGCTCGTTATTAATATAACAATTACTAATGCTCGAGTTTACCGCTGCCTGTTCTAAATATTTTTCTGAATAGCAGGTTAGCTGTTAATGTGAGAATTTGCAGAATTGTGACATTCGGCAAGATGGCGGATGGACGTTCGAATTTTTTACGCCGCGTTTTTAGTTTAGAAAATTGTATCTTCAGGCAGTGAAAAATTTCTGAAAAACAATCTTATGGATACTTTCAGGGTGCCATATTTAGGTGACTTTCCCCTTCCAAAGTTAAATAGGGGCAATTTCTCATAACAAAGGTGCTCTGTGTGTTTGCCTGCTTGCTTTCTGTTTGAAGCAATCGTGTATTTCGTTTTTGGGTTTTCTAATATGTAATACGTTTACCAGTACTGTTAACATTAATCCACCAAATCTTACAATAAATAAGTAACAACCGACTTCACCATTTCCGTTTTAAGAAGAGTAACAATGTCACTATCGCACGTGAATATTTGGCATCAATGACGTGAAAACGTTTCTTTCAAGTGCCGTTGTTTTTAATTAATGATGTCATTACTAGAGCGCTTTAAGGAGCCAACTTTGCTGAAAAGGAAACAAGTTGTCATTTCTGCGTCGAATAATGTTACACTGCTGATTCTCCGCAAGCAAAAACATATTGACACTTGTCAATTGCACGCGAATCTGTTGTACTAAAATGAAACTGCAGTTTTCGATCAGAAAGAGTTTACTCAAACACCGGTCTGCTACTGAAAACTTGCTACCAATTATGGTAACTTTATTATTAGTGACGTTTATTAATGACTTATTGAGGCATTTGATAACAGCTCTAGACAAATCGTAAATCGGAGCAATCGGTCTCGTACGAAGTTACATAATGAATGTCAAGAATTACTAAATTATACATTGTTTTCAGATGAAAATCCCTTTTCCCCCAATTTTTCTTTCTTCAACAGTGGAACAGCGAAAGTTGAACTGTGTCACTAGTTTCATTGGCATTGCAGTTACGTGGTATTGGAGCACAGCTGACATGTCTATATGGTTAGTTTTCCAAAATAATCATTGGCTTGAAAACAAATCGCTGATCATTTATGCTTTTTTTTTTCAAAAGTACAGTATTCTAAAACTAGAATACTAAACAGTTTATTATCATAAAAGAACACAGCTCAAATTCAGTTTTTAATTCAGAAAATAGTGAGAGAAGAAGAAAATAATGATTTGGAAACTGTCGTGCTAATCTCCATTATCAAAACTATTTGTATCTATTAAATTTAAACAGTAATTCTCACAAAATCGGCGATTATTCCTGTAAATCTATATCAAGTCATTTTCAAATTGACTGTAGCTTGTTAATTTAACTAGGCGCTTCGTATTACACGTGAAAATTGTTAAATTCGAAATGTCATGTATATACTTTTTTGTCAGTCTTTGGCACGTTTATTTTCGGCACTTTACGTGTATGTATGCCGAGATTATTTGTCTAAATAATGAAGCTTATTCATTGACATTTTAGCAGAAAACATCTTACAAATTTTGTATGCAAATATTAAATAATAAAAACTACCATTTTCTGTTACAGGTGGAGGAAACATGTAACAACAGATTTGGATATTCCTGGTCCAAGAGACATGCTCACCAGTTTTACGACGATGAGTGTTAGTAATAATAAAATGAAATCTTTAATGCATGTTTATCGGGTGAGCGTAATGAATTATAAATGTTTGGATTTTTAATCCATCACATACATGGCTATCTCTGATTCGTTATTTACGAGCGTGCTTTGCTTTTCAAAATGAATAAATGAACGATTTTTTACAGCAGTTTTACCCTCGGCTGTTATTTATCAAGAATCAGAAATACAAGTTCGGATTTCGATGTTGAAAGTCATTTTTCTTGAATACAAGGTCAGTCAGCCACAAGGTAAGTATGCTTTCATTTGTGCATTTAAATTTGCATGTTCATATTGCCAGATTTACGTCTTTCAATTCCCTGTCTGGGTGAATGTTCTGCCAAACGAGCTTAGGGAATTAATTCGGCTGTTTTGGAA
>JAQIXS010000928.1:0-36481 GCA_034700785.1 Rossiulus vilnensis | reverse complement strand
ACAAAACGCATTTTTCCGATTTTAAATCGGACATTTCGTTGCTGAGAAAAAACATTTTTTTCCTGATTCAGGATGGTAAGTCGAATTTTTTGCACTTAAGTGTAGTTAAAGGTCTTGCAGATAATCCGAGTGAAAATTGGATATTTTGTTTAATTTTTCAGTTATTTATTTCGTACAGTTTTATTATATTCTCTAAAATTGTGAATATCCAATACTGGCGATGCAGTTTTTTAACATTTGTTTCTTCATATCTAATGTATACGTAACTTTGTGCTTAAACGTTATTACTGAAAATATTTAAAAATATACATTTAAAATGTCTACGTAATTAATGATTTACAAACAAGGAAGGAGATTAGAATCTAAGGAAGGACATTAAGTGCGAATCAGCAACATATACATGTAGGCTATTGGGAACCATTGATTAAGTTAGTTAATTAAATTAGGAGAAGCATTACTTACAAACTAAGTACTATCTTAATAGACTAAGAGCAGGAAGCTACTTATCCTTGTAATTCATTCACATCATATCAATCATCATGCTAATTAATTTTACTATGGAAATGTACGCCTCATTATTTAAATCGTGCTAAGTCACCATTGTTAGGCGATAATAGAGAACACGTTTTCAAGTGAACACGATAACACAATAGGTTTATTAAATGGGCATCAAACCCGTTCACTGAGTGTTTTAAATCGAGAGATTTATCTTTATTGTTTCAACACACACACAAAAAAATGTTTAGCGCTTTTAACAATGTAATCAGACAAGTGGATTTAAAAGGGAAGCTGCATACGAGCGTCACGTCGAGTCGTTGTTAATTTTTATTAATATCCATCCAATCGTAAACAAAAACTGCAATTCCAGGAATTAAATCTTACAGGATGCGCCATAAGCTGCATCAACGCTACGCATTGGTGATAATACGGTAATTTGATATGTTTTTCATTTTGATAATAGCACATATACAAACATAAACAACAAGAAAAAAAACACGCCAAAATGATGTCACGAGAAATAAAATATTCTACAATTTAAATACAATGGGTTATTAAATTTAAAAAAACAACAACATGGCGGATGAAGAGTCCATAATTACAGAGGTGCAGGCAAGAAAATAGGGGTGCAGATGAACGATTATCGTTTTAAATAGTTCCCATGATAAATTCTATTCGCCACTCTGTAATTAACCCTCATGATCTTTAATTATTATTTGTTATATTCGGTAGTAAATTAATGATGGAGTAGCAGACAGGAATTCAGTATACTGGCTTACAAGGTGCGGCAGAATTAGGTTAGTCTTAGTATTTAAACGGTGGTGGAAGGAAATTTCCTCATTTGGAAGAAAAATCTAGAGATTATTTCAAATTTAAGTATTAACATGAAGGTTAACCTTTCCCAGGTTAAAATTTATTTTCACCTGACCTGTAGGGCTTCCCTACAGACCAATAATAATCGTGTTCTTGATCAGTTAGAACCAATTAGAAGGGAATAGGTCCGCAATATTGGGCACATGGTTCCATAGAACAGAAATGAAGACAAATAAAGCCATTCTGGGGGTTTCTTTCATCGCGTTAAGGGTACCTAACAGTGCATATTGTTATTATTATAACACAAAGTTAGGAAATGTAAATGCAACGTTATTTTGGACGAAATTTGTTGATGTGGAAATGGCATAAGGGTATTAATTTCGGTAGTTTCCAGGTCAAAACGACAGTGGACTAGAGGTGGTAGAGGAGCATGAACGTTCTTGATGCATGCCCATAACACCAATCAGGATGCTAAATCAAGAATCCTCCTCCGAGTCGGTGGTTGCTGATTGTTGGTTGTCAGAAAAACTTGCGCCGCCAGTGTTTATATTTCAGACAATTTCTATCGAGCCAAACACTAAAGGGGGCAGAGTAAGCAAAGCGCTGACCCGTCAACATTCTCTCCCCTCGAGCACCATATGGTTCCCAAACACGAAAGATAAAGCCAACACATGTCTGACCCGCACTTTTTCCCCTTGTTTACACGAGTCTACCAGTACCCTGCGAGAATGACGTAATCATTCTTCTAAGTCTTTAAAAAGTTTAGGTCAAATCATCGAACTGGGGGCACATCAGCTTTAAAAAACGATTACGGTGTCAGTGGCAACACCCTGTTCTCAACAGCCAAGCTCCCAAACATCAGAACAGGCGGCGTGCACAGCAGCGCCATCTATGAAGCGTTCCGTACAACAAAGACCCGAACTTATATGATGGTCACGTCACAATTATCAATGTTAAAGACTTTATAATTTTCGGCATTTTTAAGCCAATTTACTTGTTAAGCTTGCCCACCATGCACAAAAATTGCAGATTTCGCTTCAAACACATTAAATTGGTGTCTCAAAAACTCGGATTTTCACCAGGGCTCGATTCAAGTTTCAATAGCTAGCAGCAGTGACGCTGATGTCACCAGGAAGTTCAATCGTGTTTTATCTGAGCATATCCGGCTTGGGCGAACATTATAAGCCACCACGGATTTGGCCTCGCGTTCGTGTTGACCAATGCGTGGCCATATTTAAGGGACGCACCCCTCGAACATCCCACGTGACAAAAAACAATGTGAAAACCCAAACAAAAGACATCGGTCTCAGGTTTCACCGGTGACTTTTAAGCCCACCATTGTTACAACCATCGGGGTCAGCTGGACCAGGTGGTGGGTCGAGCGACCTTGGGTGACATTGGGGAGAACAAAAAAGGTTAAATCAAGATGGACACGTTCGGCTTACAGCGCCATCTGCACGCGCAGGGGCGGCGGATGGCCTTTAAAAATGTCAAGGAAAACCAGATTTGAGTATCGAGTTAAAACAGCAGCAGCTGGCAATAGGGTTAATGAGGCGAGAAATCAAACGGAAATCAGAGATTGTTTGATCGCCAAAGGATAATATTACAAGACTGCAATCAGGTTACAAAATGCGGACCTCACTGGACATTGGACTCTGTCCAGTCATAGGAGGGTAGAGGAAGAAGAGGGTGCAGGGTGGGGTGAAAACCCGGGCAGGTGATCAGCGAACCAAAAACGAGTTACCGAAGATGAAAAACTAACAACGAATACCGACGTTGATTTTTCACCTGTCCAAATGATTGTCACGCTATTTCCCAAAATTTACGCCTGGTTAAAACAACATCTGCATAAATCAGCTGGTTTCTTATTCTCATCTTGAACACTTGCGATCAAGGCTTGCAGTTACATTTTTAACCACCTTTCAAAAATGAGAAACAAAACAGATACAAGTAACGTAAAACAATGAATATATTGTTCGTTGACAATCTTATATTTCCTCAAGGACATTTTTCTTCAGACATATACGTAGATCAGATGCACCCTAAAATGAATTTGTATAGTTTTATTTCTTTTTAAATTTACAGCATATTCATTTTTTTTTTAGAACCACTACTCGGTAGTGCGAGCAATCATTGTACAATAAGATTTCATAGCGGATGTGAGAAAACCCAACCTGACCTAATCAAACATAACCTAATCATTAAGACGTCAAAGTGATGTCACATCCACTATGCGATCTTCATGCTCTATGATCGTTCTCTACGTGTAAATGATACCAGTTTTTTATACATAAAAGGAACATTTTCAAATTGTATAAAAAACAAAATCAGGATCTAGTGGACGACCCAGTCTATAAGGAAGGAAAGGGGGGTATCGTTGGGTGAAATAAATATTGCAATTACACTGTATTATAACATACATTTGAAGCAAAAATGCAGGGTCGGCCTGAATGATTATTGAACTGTGACAGTGTGTTATGCGGAAAATGTCACATTTTTTTAAATACAATTTGACATCATTTATTAATTGAATAGGAACAATAACATACAGTGGGGGACAACCAATGTAGTTTATTCAACTTATTTAACACTTCAGAGAAAAATCATTTTCAAGCACAGCAGCTGTAATGTTTTGGTTTATCGCACCTCATTTTCAGCGAAGTTAATCGGGAAGGGGTTTCCAGGCCCACGTGATCCAGCCAGGGTGATTACTCTTCAAAATCAGTTTAATTGGGCTGGAAGCTCTTCCATATCAAACTGCCCAGTCGACGCATCCCGTTTCCTGAACCTACAATTTCCACCAGAATATGGTAATTTGAATCGCGGCACGCCCTACCAGCGTGCAAAACGATCATTTTCAAATTATTCAAGAGATTAAAAAAAACAAGAGACAACCGTGTTCAACCCAGATACACGAACCAGAAATGAATTACGAGCCAGACACGAACAGAAAACAGATGGACAACAGACAGCACTCTATCGGTGGGGGAAGGGTGACTCGAGGGGCCTTTGACCCTGAACCGGTCACGTGACCCCCGAAAAGAGGGCCCTAGACGCCATCTTAGGGTTGCCAAGCTCGCGAGGTGGCGCGACCGTCGCTCAATCGGAGATCTAATCCGCTTCCGGAGTCCATGGTGCAGGACCCCCTGATGAGGAATTCGTTCACCTCAATCGTTCCAAAGTGGACTTCGGCCAGATATGCAAAAGAGGTCATAATACCGTAATAAAAAAAGCGGCTGGCTGGCGACATCGGAAAAATCACGACGACATAGTGGGCTACTCCTCCCCCCCCCTTCCCCAGAGAGCAATTAAGTCTACAAACAAATGAAGGTGAATTAATTGCCCTCGCCCATGCAGGCTCATCTATGGCGAATTGCATTATTATTTAGATTGAGCACCAAAATAAACACGTAAAAACATACGGGAGCGACATGGCGGCGCCAAGCCAAAGGGATTCCTGTGTCAATATCGGAAAAGATGCACCTTGCGTGACACCAAATGCAGCTTTGAAGGGAGTCAAAATGGCGACCATAAATCTGCCACTCTCTATGTTTCCACCACTAGTTCATATCAAAGGGTTCCCCCCAGAAATAAAATGTTCAACTTCTATGACTTTTCCATTTTTGAACAAATTCCCCTGACCACGCTGCCACTGAAAATGTAAAAACAGGTCTGTTCAGAGAGATCACATACATGTAGCACATTTCTGATTTTCATGTTATTTTTCTCGAATAATTTTTTACATTTTGACGTTATTCCTTATTTCTATAGATGCAGAATTGACTTTCTCAAAATAAATCACTATTCCCTGAATATCCCATGTCTTTAGAACTTCCCTGACAACTACAGGTTTGGGTGTCTGGGGTCACCCTGTAGTACAGGGTGTCTACAGGATTCCGACTAGTCAAAATGTTTAAAGATTTATTTTAATGGATGATAAAATAACGATATAATGCAATTTTGTACATTACTTTTCAAGGTCTATAATGTTTAATGATGATTTGCATTGAATCACACAAGTTTTTTACAGAATTTGTTTTAAAATGTTGTAGTGATAAAATCAAAACTTACATTTTTCTAGCGAATACTAGTTTCGATAAATACTTTCGGTAATATTTTTCTTAACTGAGCAACCAAATGCTAGTTTATTCATTATAAAATTTTAGTCGAATGCTTTTAAAAAAGTCAGAACAATAAAATTAAATTTGTATTAGTAAATAACTCGTTGTGCATTAGGCTACATTTTTTTCGCAAAGACATTTCGGTATTTTTCTCACCTGTCCAATGACAACCTGAAATGTCGGTTTTATTAATTTAAAATAATATTTCAATTTTTTCAAATGCACAAAATAATTGAGCAGTAAATCGACCACAGCGCCACCTAACGCCCGATGTACAATTTCACCATGGAGTGTCACCGTCAGGTGAAGGCACAGATAACGTGTTCCAATTAATTAGAGCCCAAACGTTTTCCCAAATATCGTTACTACACTGTAGTCAAATTGTCGCCTGAATCCTCATTAATTTTCGCACGGGACGATAAAAACGCGAATTTTAATTGGAAGCAGATATCAGATAAGGAAGGGAATTGAGGGGGTTGACTAACGGACCAAGGGTGCTTCCCTTAGCCCCATCTAGAGACCAGATTAGTGAATCACCGCTCAAACGGTGCATTTTGATGGGCTTCCAAACAACCATGGATGGATACGGGGGTGAAGTTGATCGAAAATGATAAAAACAGACGACAAGGTTGGGTCAGGTGATGAATTTCGCTCTGCACGCACGTCTAGTGGCAGTGATTGATAGGGCGAATCTCGAGTTATCCACCAGGGACCACCTCAATCCTGCAGGAATTTAAAGTTGACAATTCCCCCTCCCCCATCAGGTAACCCCCTGCTTCATTTGCAATGCTGCCCCAAGCACGATCAGTATTACTATCACTATGCATCAATAGCCGTTAAAATACCATGGGTTGATGGATTACCTCCCGTAACACATGGCATATCTTTGCTGAGAGTAGGTACTAAGTTGAGCTTACACAATCGGTATTACTGCCAGTATTTAACAATACTTTATCAAGCCTGCACACGATTAGTACTGCTGTCAGTAGGCCTATGAAGTGTTTCGCTTAACTGACTCCCTTCTAATGATCGATGACTTTCCCGATCAAAAAGATCAGTATTTGATTCTATACGTGTACTGATATCACTAAAGTGATTTTTCAACTACTGGTATCAGTATGTTTAGTGATAGCACTAAACATTTTACCAAACTCTCCACATACACGTATTAGTATATTTGTACTGATATTTATTGATTTTTCTCCCAGGGTTTACACACACCATTCTTAAATGGCAATACTGATGGGTTAAACGAGTTGAACACTGGAGCTGAACGCGCCTGGTTTTCATTGTGTTCCATGGTACTTTGTTTGGCACTTATCTCGTTCCTCTACGTCCAAAAAGCAGGCTACAAAAAAGCGCCCTGGAATAATAGTAAATATAACAAACAGAAACGCCACGAGGCTCATTTGGCAAGCATTGAACTTATCGCCTGGATGAGGAGTAAAAAGGAGGGTTACAACACCGAAAGGAAAGAATTTGGCGAGGGGCCGGGGTTTTAATGGGTAGTCAACAAACCCATACAGAACACCCATGTGGCGATTGAGCGCCATGCGAAAGCCATCAGAGTAATGGACTCAATGCCAGGTAAAATACCAATTGCAATGTTGCCCAGGTCGATCTCACGAAAAGGGAAAAACCTTCGAAATCGAAACCAGTCACGAACGTTTTCAAAACAATAAATACATTTACGTCCATGGACAGAATCGGTCCCTCCGAGAACCTCTGACTCATAGGGGGTGTCCAGGGGGCAGACAACAATACAATCCACTCACTAGTCGGGTTAGGGGTCGTTCATAAAGAACGTCCATTATAAAGTCGACATCCGTCTCTGGCCCATTATTGTCCTTTGATCGTCCTATCGAACTTGATAAGTTCAGTCCCATTCCAAGTACCACAACCAGCTGATGCACACCGTGACGAAATACATCAGGCCAGCGCAAATCAACCTTTTACTCAAAATTCCGTCAAGGCATTAACATCCTTTAAAAGCAGGCGTTTTTTGAAAACTGTGAATTTCGTCTACGAAAATGTCACAGCTCTTGACACTTGACACGCGTCTGACTCCACAAAAAATCCGTAATAAAGAGTAATTAGCGTCAGAGGAGGCCATTTCCTGAATCATTAATAGAACGGAATCGTGCCAAAGCCCCGCCTCGCGGTGACATCTTGACACGACCGAGACAGGTGCAAACTCGCCACACGCAGTTTGACACCCCCAAGGTCGGCCATATTGAAAAGCCGCTTTCTACCCTCGGCCATCTTAGGACTCTGGGGAATTTGCACACCTAACATAAAAGAATTAACGCCAGGGCAAAATGCCAAAATAATAAACTAACGGGCTACGTAAAAGTGACTCTTTGCACGCGTAAGCATCCCAGGGGGCTAAAAAAGACAGTTAAAAAGCTGGTTTAAAAATCAATATAATAAAACTCGCAATACGAAGGAAAAGTGAGATTTGCCCAAAAATAATTACACTGCGCCTAACTAGGTGGCGCTATCATTCGCGATGCGTCCAAGGCGTACCTGGGTGGCTCAGTGGTAGAGTGCTCGCTTTCAATGTGCTCGTTATTGGTGGATGCGAGATCGAATCCCTACCAGGGCTGAAGTTTTTAACGCATCTCTACAAAATGTTGAATCGTTACGTGTAAATAAAAGTTACAGTAAACAAAACAAAAAAACAAAAACTAGGTGTTTAACAAATACAAAACGTCCTACTGTAACGATCCAGATGCCAAAATAATTGACGAAGCCGTGATCCAGATACGGGCTAATTGGAATGTACCTCCGAGATATTTCCAACATGTTTGGTGGAAATTTTCCCCATATTTCACTCTAGAGTGCAGCACACCAACCAAAGGTACGAGGTTCGAAAAGGTTCAAGAATCACTTACCACAACATGGTCAATAGATATAAATTCCAGAGCTCTACGAGCACAGTCTGACATCCACCAAGAAAAAACATTGATCCTGCCTGCAGACGACTGCTGACTGCTGAGCTCATCACGTAGATCCAATCACCCACTCTGTACCCCCCTCCCCAGGATGAGTCGTCAGTCTAAGCCCCCAGAATGACTGTACAAGGGACACGGGCAATAAACACGGGTTCCATACCTATATGCGCCAGCGCATAACCCTACATTCCCACAGGCAATGGCGACAAGTACATGTACACCAGTAATGGAATGGAAATCTGTACGATCCAAATTACTCCGGAGGCTCAGCCATTGGTGGTTATAGGAACTACATCATTTACCCCCTCTTCTCATCAGAAGGGAGGCACGCACCTGCGATATCCACGTGTTACCGTACCCCCATCAGGGGGACATGGAGTTGAGGTAATGACGTGTGCCGTGACTCACGAAAATATCCCGGACGAAATCTCATCGTCATCATCCACCATTATCCCCACTCCCTTTTTATACTGGATGAATGGGAGGCCATCACTAACGTTTCACTGTTGGAATTCATATGCAAATCAGTGTGTTAATCAACGTAATCTAGTGGGGGTTCAAAGAGATCCCGATTACTTCGGTCTCAACATCCTAAGGTTCACTGTCTACGGTTAATTAAAGCTATGGACGGCGAACATACACTTGCGAGCGAGGAAACTGGCGCACCTAAAGGTAGTAAAAAATTAACGGATTTTGTCCAGCAAGTAGATATCAAATTTAAAACTGCAAAGCTCGTTTTGTGAACAATTTGAGCATTTTCAAATGCACTTAAATGGACTAAAATTCCTCTTGAATTTCGAAGAAGAATAGCCTGAAAATTGCACTGCCATAAATTCACACCAATTGTCAGAACATGTATCGTGCTTCGTACAAGTTATGGAATACATGATCATTGCAACTTTTTTTAAAATCTCAGAACATCGCATATCCCTGCAGACACGCTGTAGAACCGTGAGATTGAAATGCATGCATGGTTTAGTTGAGGACGTGCTTGAGGACAACCTTAACAAAGTTTTCGTCATGTTTCTAACTAACATTTTCTGAAAAATTCATCCAAAAATGTAGCCCTAACGCACGATCTAATCAAGCAGCAGCGTGCGCTTAATGAGGACGCCGCCATTAAAGACGAGGATCGTCGAAACATTATAATCCAATTAGGCCCAAAAAAGCAGGTAAAATAAACAATGGATGAGCGTTTCGCGGATATTAATTGAATCAGTGAGAAAAACGAGAAAGTTCGATGGAGGCGAATCCAAAAGATGCCGAAAGCTGAGGAGCTTTGGACTACCGTGCGCTCAAAGGGAACCGAGACGACCCGCTAACCCAATTTGCTGCTTTTTTTGTTGGTTACTATGAAAAAAAAAAAAGAAAACAACAAGGCCAATTTGTGGCAAAACAATATTATACGGTCTGGTCCTCGAACGGAAAACAAAGGGAACTACATGTACGAGCGAATTCTCAGCATTTTTTTGCATTCGTTTCCAAAGCTGAAGATTGAAGACTGACTAGTAAGGTGTCAAAGAAAGACACACAGCCCTGAACTTGAAACGGGTATGGTGTGCTAGTTAAGCACTAAGGTATGAGTTAAGTAAACAAGAAGAAGAAAAAACTTGGAAAATTGAAAAATTCGAGTAGGCCTAGTCAGGCCCTTGTGCAGGATTTTAAATAAGGGTTTAGTTTCCAGAATCTATAGGACACGTTCAAGTTTTGAAATAAGAAATAAAAATATGAGTAATTGATGCATTTCGTTTTCATTTTATCCCATACTCATTTTTGATAGTCATGCAAGGAATTTTCCAAAAAAAAACTGGAAAAGTCGGGGAAGTTGAGAATTTAACATCGGTAAGAGGCCTGTGGTATTTTTTTTTTTGTTAAATTGTGCTACGATATATTTAGCGACCGACTTAAGACAGATGCAACATTAATTTCAACACCCATTAGCTCGAGCAGAAAACAGGCGTTAGATTTAAATTAGGAGATTCTTTCCTGTTCCCCATTTCGTTTTTTTATATTTGCAAATGAAACACATGTCCATCCTTCGTCAAATCTTTAAACCAGATGAGCTGGACTCCGGCAAAGAGACCGAAGACACCAACCAATTTATAAAGATGGGAGTCTTGAGCACATAAAAAAAACCTGCGAGAGGAGAGTGGTAAGCCATCCACTTTACGGCATGATTGGATTGATGGAAAAAAAGAGGTTGTTGGGTTGCGAGTCGCATTTGGCCGCACCTAAACGTGTCGATAAAATTCACGACTTTTTCGTGTGTGAAAAATCGGGATGGACCAATTCCAACGGATGGTCAGCCAAGTCGAAACGGACGCATGCATGGACGCTCTGGACTCTTGGAGTGCTGAGAACCCACCCCTCATTCTCCCCCTTATGCACACAGACAAATGGCGCACAAAGTAGGAATGATCTTCGTGCATTTAAACAAAGTGCTACCGATACGAGCAGGGAGGGAGGGAGGGAGCCACCCTTATCGTCCCCCTTGACCATGCCGTCCAACTCCAGCCACCTTTTTATGTCTCACACCAGTCGATTCCGGCTCGATGGACTGGAGAGATCCTGCGAGGGCAGTCCATAAACAGACGACAGCAAGAACAATGGGATGCTTGAAGGTGATTACAATTTATTTGGGCCAGTTGGGGGCGACTGAAGCCCACGCTCGAATGCGCAAACAAGAGGCGTCTTTGTGCAACACGAACAATGCTAATCGCGACAATAAGCCCAGACGCGTCGCTAAACTTCGACAAAGCTTTGATGAACGCTAGGCATGCGTGTTTGTTGAATTAAAAACAAGAAACACGTGATGGCAACGCTGAGTATTATCACTAACAAATTTACTTTTCCATCATATAAAATTGGTCTTATAGAAGTAACCTGGTGGAAAAGCCACTATAAAAAATTATAGTGATATCAGTTAAGTATACTGATATCACTAGTCCCAAAAAAAACACTAACTATACATAGTGATATATCACTAAACAAACTGACGTCATACTATGTCACTATAAAATCTCACACTGATCTTTTCCCCACGGTAGGCCTACGCTTTATATCATTTGAAAAAGTCCAGTTAATTATTAAAACAAGAAATATATTTACATGCAATTATATTTTATATGCGTGATATTTTCAAATATTATACAACACAGAAGCGGGCAACCAATTTACTGAGGAAAAAATAAATGTAGCACTGACAAAATCAGCATTAGTTTCACATCGTTGGATTTCGTTTCTCACAATCTTAAGGGATTTAAACCTTTTAAATACTTTGAAATCATCTTAGGGTCAACCCAAAGGGATGCTACCATGCACAATAACACATGTTTTGTTTCAAATATTATTTACAATTGGTAAATTGATTTTTTCCCCGTGTAGAAATGATCGTCCAATAGGGTCTGCGTTAATTGTTATAATTTCAAAATAAATAAAACACCTAATTCCGAAGGTCGGTCGCATAACGGATTTGTAATTTTTTAACAATAAGTAAATAAAATCCCTATAGTGGACAACCAATTCTATACTGCGGAAAAAATAAATTTAGAAATTATAAGTATTTGACGCAACAATGCGTAATATATGTTTACATGGTGGGCATCCTTTTGGCGATGGCACAATGTTATCAATTTAATAAGTTTTTTACTTGATTTTAAACATGAGTTAGCGCAATAAGAATAACAATTGCATTTTTTAAAAGTTGATTGTTACATTGGGCGTATAAAATTTTCTGGGAAATGATTAAAACTAAGTTACTTGCGAACTATTTATGAAAGAACTGACCGATTAATGTATAACCCATCGCTAATTTTATAACTTTTCAAAGATTTCAAAAAACCCAAATTTTAATTTCGACGTACTTGACTGATCTGTGGACACCCAATAATTTCTGGGTCATGTCCTTCTAACATTTCCATATAAATCCCTCACTGTCTCTCATCTCTGAATCGCACAAGAGGCATTCATCATCGAACGATTTTATTGTTGATCCACCAAACGTTTATTTTCCTAACGATCCTCCTCAGGAACAAATTAAACTCCTGATGTCGGTTGAGAGCCGGTACTTATAACACCCTCATTGCTGTCAATATAAACGACGTACAGGAGATACTGTTTTGGGGGCATCCATAAAGAGGATCCAGCGAGCGATCGGTTGACCATCCCTGGTTTGATTGCAACCACAGCAACGGGTTTTGAGCTTTTGTAACTTCATCATCAGAGATTCTTCGTTGACCACTAAAGGCGAAGCCAATTCATTGCTCATTGCCCAACTTGTTTCGTTGTTACAACCTAACATAAGCGCCATCAACCCAACTAGTGCAGTACCAGAAACGTTAGACAACAAATATAGGCTTAACCTAAATTCCAATCAACGTTTCATTCAAGTCCTTTTTTAAAAACCCTTTTTCTCGACGCATGGTCCAACGAGAAAATAAAAAGATCAGTTTAACCCAAATAGCTCGCTACACGACGTATTTTAAATGAGACGTAAAACATTCTGCATCGCTGGGTTTGGAATTTAAAGAATTCGTAAAAATAACCTGACAAAACCGAAAACATGAAACTATACATGTACATGTATGTGCAACACTAATCCAATTTCAATTAAATGACGCAAAATGGACAACACGACATAAATTTTTAGTCTACTTCTCAGTCAAAATGACGTCATTTTTGTCCACATAAATTAATTAACTTATTAAGGACTTGTTCCAAGTGCAGTGCTTTAGTCGAAAAATTCCCCGACTTTCCCAGTTTTCCTCATGATAAAAATGTTATTGTCCCTGACCTGAAAAGTACAAATAATAAGTGCGAAAAAACCTACCTTTGAAAATAATTCACAGGATTACCCTAGAAATACGATTTTTAACTTCCCTGACTTTTTGAATTTTTTGAACGTTTTCTGACCAGTCTGACCAATGATGCAAGATTCTAACATGTGAAAATCGGTACGTAATGCCAATGTCATGACATTTCCATGAAGTACTTCCAAGGCTTTTCAGGACGTAAATGAAGTACTGAAGATAAATTTCCCTGACTTTTTCAAACGAAGTCACTATTTCCTGACTTAACTGACAATTCCACGTCTTTCTAATTTCCCTGGCAGTTTCAGATTTTTCCAGGTTTCCCAGGCCTGGGGGACCCCTGAACAATGTTTTTAATCACTAGAATATAATGATTAGTGTCGCATAAAGCGTTGTTGTGTAAAGTACATGTACGTGATGAGAAGTTAAAAAGAAAAACAAAAAGTAAAAACAAATAAATAAAACCACGTGTCTCTATTAATTAATGGAATGCCAAAGCCGAAAACTTAATAACAACTTACTGTAAGCATACTGACTAACAATTAACTAAATGATTCGATTACTTTTACTGTTTTTACGTTTTTACTTATGGAGAGTTGTTAAAGGATTTTCAAAATTCTCCTGACTTTCCCAGGTTTCCCCGGTGAGTTAAAAACTCCCTGACATTCCCTGGGTCTGCGCACGAAGCCCAGGTGTCACCCATTACCGGATCGACCCATGATTTCGGCTGTTAATAACCTTCTGGAAGTCTGCGAAAACATACCCTGCTCCTAAAGTGAGATATTGGAGAAAAAGAAATAATAATAAGGTTATTCGCTATGATGTTTCTAATCCAATTTTCGCATCCTCTCTTTCACTCCTTTCGTTACGCTACGCGCGTCCAAAACCATTTCATCCGTAGAGCGAAGTTACTTTAAGACGTCCTAGTAGTCTTAGCAACAACAATCGCAATGTTGGCAAAATATCGATTAATTCTTAAGGCCAAACAGACAAAAAAAAAAGACAAGCAGGGAGCTAAGTCGATGGGTGGCGACTATATATACATTATATAATCGGCATAGCACTTCACTTAAAACAAGATGAAGAACAACCGTATACGATACATCCGCAAGGGTTAAAAAGTAAAAACGAACAATTTGTACACGGATATCTTGCCAACATTTTCGTCCGTCCTTTCCAAGACGAATAATCATCACCCATACGACTGATGATGAGCTATCGATCAACTTGATCATTTGGGAATAACTTGTTACGTAAATAAATAAGGGAATCAATTTGCCAGTCCGGTACCTTAAGTGTTCCCGTGATTCTACTAATCACCTAAGAACTTGAGAGAAACGTTGAATTAGTGATTTAAGCATGCCAGCAACAGTGGCGACCAAATTCTGAAACAATATGGTGCTCTTACAAAATTGATTCCCTGTAAATTGCAATTGTTTGAGTTGTGTCATTGATGAAGAAACACCCAAATTTGATTTGCCTTTATGTCAAGATTCACCGAGTTAAAGTTTGGACAATCCTTTTATAAGAGAAAAGCCATTCAACGTTTACTTTGTTGCTTTAGATTAGAAGACAAACCTGCTAACCCACCTAGCTGCTGCGAATTGCATATCATTGACGTTAACTGCGTCATGTTGCGGCTGACTACCTGCGCCTATTTAATAAATAAAAGTAATAAAAACGATAAATTATGAGTTGGACACGCGTATATAAATAACGTTTGAAAAACAGCGTTGTCCCATTTCGCGTCTGTTCCGCCATTAAAATCGTGACTTTTTCCTACATTTTTATTTTCTCAAAAAAAAAACCTCGCATATGCCTCACACTCTTCACGTCGGAGAAAAACCAAGCAAAACTGGGAAAATAAGCCGGCTTTGGATTGATATTTTTAGCCAAGCTAGCACTAATATTATTCTACGGTGTTATGCGGAATCATTTTTTTCCCCCTATTTCTCTGATGCTGAAGCAATACCAAAAAAAAAAACCAATCCCATTTCACGTATTAGTTTTACATGTACCATCATTCGTCGAATTATGTTTAAAATTCCTTGGGAGTAACTGAGAAGAGAGGATCATTTTGATAACTTTTTTACTTCTTCGAAAATAAACTCTTGGGAATAAAATCACGTACGACGATTATTTCACATTAACATTACAAATGAGGATTTCCTCGTAGAAACGAGAGCAAATTCGAATAACACAATGCATTTTTTTATGATGTTTATTTTTTCTGAATCTAGAGCGAATAATCCCTCTATGGAATTACGAGAAAAAAAATAACGTTGCAGGATGCGCACCAACCCTAAGGGTACGTCCACAAATGACGTCACGCCCGAGGGGAGAGTCTGTACTTTGTGAGATAATATGACAAGAAAGCACGCCATTTTGAATTGGAAAAATGACCAAAAGCTGAAGTCATATTGTACGTAACATGTGCCGCGCTAATTACATCAAACTGCAATATAAAATAACGACTTAATTTTCCCAATAACATAACGTCAAAATTGCATGTATGGGGCCATCCATAAATTACGTCCTGCGATTTTCAGATCCACCCTCCTCGCAAGTCTGGTCCGATTAAATTTATTTTTAAGAATCTGACTAATTCGGATACATTATAACCACTGTTAGCAGTAAACCTCTTTTACCCAGCTTTCGTTAGGTTTTTTTCTGTATTAAATTCGGAAATATCAAATGACCCCCAAATGTTTAGGGTAATCAATTTTCGATCGTGTAATTAACAGATCATTTTTTTTAAAACGACGTCATTTGAGTGACGTCTCTTTATGGAACAGGATGACAAATTCCCAAAAATGACCTAAAAACGTCATAATTACGTGCTATTTAACGGATGCCATGTGTAAAAACACGGTATTGCCCTAGTACAGGACATGGCATTATTTCATTGGCACTGGCATTCTTATTCTCAAAATAAAAAAATAAGTAGGTCTACACATGTAACTTGTCCAATTGCGAAAATTATTTCTTGGCCGATTGACTTGAATTTCACGTTAAAAATGGCTTTTTTCGGCGTTTTAATAAACATACGCAGGCCTCTGGAAAGGTTACATTTCGTAACTGCCAACCTTGGATAAGTACAAATCTAGCAATAAAACTTCTGTCGCATTTATTGCCATTAGAAGCAATATTGAAAAAATACATGTGTATAAACAAAGTCAGTCTGCATGGCGTAATGGTCATTGGTCAAGCAGGCGCCATGGCCATAGGGGGCTAAGATGCGTAGGCCTAACGGTCATTTTCAATAATTTAAATCCTCGGAAAGAAAACCCACGTGTTCCGATAACCAGTCTCCAAAGTTGTTTACGCTCGCAATTTTAATCGACAAGATTTTACGATATTTATGCAGAAAGCGGTTACCCGAGATATATACATCGTAAGTATGGTCTACTTTTGCCATATTTATATTTTAGGAAATGGACAGCTGGCATTAACTCAATCACTCGTTGGTCAGCAGCCCACAAATCATGACAAGTTATGTATACAGAAGGCTGGAGTAATAAACACAAACAAAAAGAGGAAGTAAAAGATTGACAAGTCGTCCTGAGTCTGAGATTATCACTTGAGAGCATTCAACACTTGAAATAGGGGAAATAAACACGATTTATAAGAAATTAACATGAACTCCTTTCCCCCCATCGATTACTTCCTGAAACATTAAAAAAAAAAGAATTTCTGGAATCGATTCGAATATTCAGGGCAAGATGCATTAACCCAGATTGGCGAAAGAGTGGATTAAACTCATAAAAATAATCTGGGCTTGCTCGATCCATCAAACACCAGCTGTTTGTAAAAATAGGCTCCATATTCAGCCAGTGAGCATGCATGTTCTTCCCTGGCACTAGCGCTCATTTACTGAACTATGACGTACATGTAAGCATTGTCAATAGCAAACAATCATTACTGCATGAAGTTACCTAATGACACTCCCGACAATCATTACTCCTTCATTACTTATCAGCCGTACACAAACATGTGAAATTCACATCATTACTGGCAAACATTTCATTTCAGTTTACCTTACACGATCATTTTTAAATTCTCAGAAGATAATGACATTAGTAATGTTGGAGTAATATCTGCTAATGACTGTTGGGGCAATACCGACGGTAATGTTAACGTACGCCCTCATGTCAGTACGCATAATACTGACACTCAAAACACTGTGGATATTCGTTAAGTACACCTTACACGTTCATTACTAATGATGTTACTTTATGAGAACGACATTATCGCCAGGAATGATATTAATTTAACATTATCGTGAACAACCGCCAAGTAATGATGGAATAATGATGGTTGGTAATGTCATTATTAATGTTGTCATTAGTAATGATTGTGTAAATGTTTGTCCTTAGAATTCAATCCCTCAATCAGTTTTTCTGTCATCTGATGCTGATATTGACAGTATTACTGATCGCGAAGCTATGCGATCCTCAACCTGATCCTCAACATTACGCGACATTCTGTAACCATGGCACTGCTATAATTGCTGTTTCATAACTTTGCATAACACCTACTCCTAAAATTCCAATTAGTGATAAATCCTACATTCATCGAGGAAGGAAAAGTGAAGGTCACTAAAAAAAAGTACAGAGTAGGCCTAATTCACGAAATCTCCCACACTTGATCAAATTGCCAATTTGCATTCCTCAAAAAAGCCAGATAAAATAACAGACTGAAACAATTGCCAGTTACAAGAGACTATTCACCAATCTGTCACAAATCTTAATGAGATCTTTGAACCATACGCTACCGTTTCCTACATCTTCCTTCCCAAACAGGCTACTTTATTCCAACTAGGATAAACGCAGCCCAGACATGTCATCCCTCGACATAAACAAATACATGTAAAAATAAACAATCAACACCAGAAAGTGCAGATGCGCACTAAGGTAATGCAGATTTTGGGTGCTATAGTAAGCACCGATACTAACGAAAGACAGATGACCAAAAAGTCATTGCGTCAACGCATAGCTTACGAAAGATTAATGGTGTTAACCTCTTATTCAGGATAACAGCCTCTTAATCAACCATGTTTACAATTAACCAAATGTTATTTCTCCGGCATTACATAACGGTAACAATGACAAGGGGGTGATAAGGAGCCCGGCCTCATTTGACCCTCGAGGCAGTGTCTTGTATCAGCAGGGTTTAAAACCCGGCCATATCTGCTCGCAGTCTGCCGCTATCTTATCAAAAGCGATTAAAGCTAAGTCTGTCCGATTAAAAGCGAAATGAGGAAATTGCGTTTGGCATCCCAAGAATTAAAAAGGCACAATTCGTAGTCCGCTCAGTCGGCCAGCTTGCTGAACGAGACGATCGTTGATGGAAGCACGCGGCGCTACGGAGCGCAGAATGACCATCGTTTAGGGGATGCATAATTTTAAGGAACTCACATTTGGCTGGTGCTGTACGGTTATAGGTAATGAGATCCGAGTGAGCGAAACGGCTCTTCTTGAAAATTTAGCGATGCTAGACCCAACGGTGGATGGCTTACCTTTCGGATGTCATGTTCGCCGAATTTCGGCTGGCTCGTGGCCACCTGGGACGCGCGGTTTACACTCGCTCACAGCCGCATTTATCCAAATCGAAAAACGCAGCCGCCATTTTTGCACTACTTGGGCGAATGCGATCCAATGTATGCTGCAGGCACGGCAAGCAACTTCCACAGCTGCAGCCGAAACGAAAGCCAAAAGAAAAACATGACCAAAATGAAACGGAAGAGTCCATTATGGATGGAGCTAGTTAATCGACCGCTTGATGAAGCGCCGCGAAAGCGGTGTAATCCTAACTACGTAACCGTTACTCATGCAACTGACTCGCCAGGTGTCGCGTAGGTCGTGTGCGGGAAATTCGAAATTAACTTAACCCTTTCACCCATGGCGTCAACTTTGGTGCACGTCACTCCCTCCAATTGAAAAAACATGAAATATCTTCTTTAATAGACTTTTCTAAACTCATAAAGTCTCCACTCTTGCATAGCTTTCATTTTGGCGCTATCTTTTGCATATATAGAGACACATGTTTTCAAAATGTAGTTTAAGGATTAACAAAAACATACCGAGTGACTAAGATTTGAGACCTACATTTTTGTTTAATTTTTTTTCCCATGAAGTATCTTTTGCAGTGCTAATTGTTTATACATTAGACACATTATCCATATTATGATTTACTTTGCGTAAAAGTATAATGTATCAATGGCGGGTTATGCATACTTTTGTGTACCACGGTGGACAGATTGTAACTGTTAGCACAATGTTCGAATCGCTATGAAATTCGCTAGAAAACATCCCAATAGAATTAGCAGCCTATGCTGACCAATTTAGAATTTTTAGACAAGTAGAATAACTCCTGCCTGAAAGGGTTAAGGCATTGCAGAAAGATGTAGTGAAAAAGAAAGGAGGACATAGAGAGACATGGAGAAATGAAGCAATGCAAAAGGTGTCATCCATAAAGGACGTCCAGGGAAGGGTTTTCGGAAATTGGACGTTCGGATTGTCAGCTGGAATTTCCGAATTTAATACAGAAACAAATGACAGAATATTGAACAATAAATATTTAATGTTAGTTGATTAGATGTTTACCAACTCATCTAAGTGGCCACCTTCCTCATTCATATTAAATTGTTTAAGGCTACCTTTTGGAACAAAATTCCAACGTCTGATGTCATGCAACAAATAAATAACAGTAAAGTAATAATTTGACCAAAAATATGTTGTGATTAGAGTTGTGAAGTTAATTTTAATCCAATGACAAGCTGTACTACCTCACCATAAAAGGAACGTTTTTAAAAATGTCATCATGCTTACAAACGTGCATTTTTTAAATGACCAACTACAAGTGAATTTTGTATGAGCTATAATGAAACATTAAAAAATTAAAAATGAGTTTCTCTGCGTTAATTGACAATATTTAGAAATAAAATTTCAATAGAATTTCACTTGTGTATAGGAAACTGCAGTTATTGTTCTGTATTTCAATCATAACACTTATATTAGACATATGGCACAAGTATTGCAACTTGTTTCTTGCAATAAAACTGCAGAAATTGTATTTTACTGCTTGGCAGTACATCTTAATCAAAAGAATGCATGAAAAGGTTTTTTTGTGTCTTCCATTATAGTATGTAGATCCTCTTTCAATGGTGTCACCAGTTTAAAAGTATTCTCCAAACTCATCTAGATTCAGTAATTCTGATGCAATAAGAGATTTAACCTCAATGAACACATGGGAATTTCACCCATGACTTATTATAAGGCTATATTGGAAACATACTTCCTTCACCAGTCTTGGTGCGATGTACCGACACAAGTGTTGAAGTTGTACTTTTACTCTTTTGGCAATACCTGCAAAAAGAAAAGTTTTGAAAAAGTCAAAGTGGACACATTTACTAAGCTTTTAGATGTCATGCATAAATCGCAATTATCAAATTTACATGTATGATATGTTTATGGTGATATACATACCTCCACAATGGTTCGGCCATTTTCGCAAAGCTATACTCGAATTTTAATACCCATGAGCACACGCTATTTAATCACTCGCCCTAACCCGGCATACGAAAGAAAAACGACTAAAATTCCCGTCATTTAAAGAAAAAGAGCATTTGGTTAAAGAAAACAATTTACTGTTTCAAATTCTGAAGCCTTATCCAATGCTACAGCAGAGAAAAAGTGCAAGCCATACAATTCACAAACGAAATGTTACCTTTTAAAAAAAAATCACGGATGCGTGGCATCGTAATAACGGACCGTTGGTCGTGAATTACCTGAAAAGCGCTCTCATTGATGCATTAAATTTACCCAACGATAATAAATTTGGGACGGTCCAAACGTCGAATTAACTGCAAAGAACAATGAAACCGAGGCAAACGAAACGAGAAAACGGGACAAATGCTACAGCGGCTTTTAAAAATGAGCAAAAAAAAAACCAGTCACAACATAACGGCGAAGTGGTCGCTGAGTATTTTCTGACCAAAATCCGAATTTCTGGGCGTGCAGAAGGCGATTTATTTGGGTTCTGCCTCCTCAGCGACCATCCTCCTGATGTCTGGACAAACAAGAGTGCCCCTCCCTCGGTGATACATCTTCAAATTACCAGACAATGCTAAAAAAGTCTTTTCCTCCAATCATTCGTAATATTACTCATCATTATGTACAAAATTGTTGCTTTTCTTCTCTTTGGGGGGTGAATTGAAGTTTGCGTGCGACGTGGTGGACGTGCGCAAAGTGCCGCTGTCTCCTATGCCTCGTCCAGTTTAACTTTGACGATGTAGTCGTCCGAGAGAAGCCTTTCGTACGATGGCTGAATCTTCACTTTTTCCTGTTTGGCTGCTGCTGATGTAAGGTATTCGAGGTCACCATTCACACTGAGGATCTAGTGTTGAAAAAAATAGCAAAGAATATCATGTTAAAATTTCACTGTTTCACGTTGCATCCACACTCGTGTGGGATAAATTCAGCTTTTTAGGCAGGAAGTTTGCTTGCTGGAAGTCAGCTTTTCGCCCCCTTTCTGAAAATCAGACGTTCAACGTGGCAACATTAATCTGGAGATATAGAATGACGACAATGAGACTGCTTTCAGTGCATTAAAAGCAGAAAGAGGTCAGGTAATCCTATACAAATATGAGCCTTTGCGTGTTTGCTCCACGAAGAGCGCCGAAACAAACAGAACCACACCCCTGCCTGAACGGCTGCGAGCTTGTTATTCGCGAACTAACCATGAGATGGTACAAATTGCGGCCCATGCAAACATTTAACAAGCATTGCACAGCATAAGACTGAAATTTGCCAACAATGGGCATTGCACAAACATCCATTAACTATTTGTGCTGTATTTATTGTCTGAAATTAAGGGCAAAAATGGACATCATTGGCTAAAATAGGCTTTAAACAAAACATGGATAACTACTGGATGGACTGAATGATTGTTGTAGGGTTTTAAATTCAATGTTATGACCTGAAAATCACCTGATATAACAAAATTTTCACAAAACCTTTTCTCACATATATTTTGGGGTAAATGTCCTTGTTGGAGTGATTGCATTGAATGGAGTTATTGAAAATACGACGCATCACAAACATATTGCCAGGTACTGTTACAATTATCCGTGCATATTAACCATCTCGATCCAATGATTAAAAATAAAATAAATATTATGCATCGAATTTGTTCAATGTAAAAGCGTTTTTCCAACCGAACCAGACTTGAGGGGGGAGGTGGAGGTCTAAAAATCATGATAATATTCCTGGACGTCCTTTGTGGATGATCCCAAAGGTGTAAACTTAACAATTATTACATTTTTACATAACAGTATTCTAAAAGCGTTCATATCTACGATACATACCACCTGCTGAAAATACGTGGCCAAGCCATTACAAACTTAAAGCTAGAGTGAATTCAAACTAATAATATAAAGAGCAACTGGGAAGGTGCACTGAAAGGACCCAGGTGACACCAGGGTGATCTCCAGGGCATGATAGATGGATAGCATACCTGTCTGACATGTTGCTCCAGTGCGGTGACAGTGGTGGCGAAACACAGCCACACCATGACCATGGCCGAGAGGAAAATGATGAGGCCAAGCAGCCAGCGTGGAAGACCGGACTTGCGGGACACGCAGCCCAGCCAATCCATGGAATGCACCTCCTCGCTGGTGGTGTAAGCGCTTACGGTGATACGGACGGGAAGCTCGTTGGACGAAACGTCGCCGCTCAACGACTGCTTGTGGTAAAAGTAGATGTCCGGCACGGAGTCAGAGTCGTCGCTCTTGCGTCCTTCGAAATCACCGGAGCTCTTTCTCAGCGAGGAAACGATCAGCGAATCGTCAACACCCTCCGCGCTGGAATCATCTTTGCTCTTGTCTGAAATTGAAATTTGAAATGTCTTTATGTACAAACGATCGATAAGGGTAGCGTTTTGAACGATTAACATAGACAAAACAACCAGAAAAGTGGTTATGTGTAGTTAAATGAGGGTATTTTAAGCAGTTATAATCGTTGCTTTTTTTAAGCTGTATTTCAGCTGAAATTTCAGGAATAAATCGTACAAAGTGAAGATTAAAAGTGAAAGATGTTTTCATCTCAGTGATGGCTGAAACTCATTATGAAGCGTTTTGCCTCGGAAAACAATGGCATGTGATGCTGTTGCCAGTTGAAAGACAAGATTGCATTAGGCATGTGATTTCTTATAAGAAAACCAAGAACTGAACGTTCTTTTATTTGGCTCTGTTCAAGTTGTCATGGAAACCATAAAATATTCCGCCATCTCCATGGCAAAGCCTTCCATACAGCATTATAAACGTTTTTTTTATATAAACCACTGATGTGTGGGCTCTATTTTCATCAATTTCATCCAAAGTAGGAAAGGGATAAGCTTTTTTTATCCTTAACTTTAGATGAGTCAATAAGTGAAAGACCGTGCACTTGTCACTTTTGAAGATGCTGGAAGATACATGCAGTGTAAATCAGCCTGAAGTTTGAAATTCAGAATGAAAACTCGTTCTGTATTTTTCGAAAAAAAGAATGTAAACAAAAAATAATGGAACTTAAACAGCGCGCGCGAGATGTCGTCATCGGCATAACAGATTCTGTAGAAGCGCACACGCGCTTTCATTGGTTCATTTCAGGGCCCTCCGCTGGAAAGGAGTAAACCAATGCCAATATTATGCAAAATAATGCTGCAAAAATTGTCACTTTTTGTTACAAAAGATAGTACTTTTTTCTGTATTTAAAGCAGACCGAGCATTAGCATTATATACAGAAAAAGTGAGCTTTTTGGAAAGTTATTCCGAAAATTTGTAATGATGAATAAAACGCTGAAAAAATGTTTGCATTTTTTTTGTAGAGATGTAGTGCTGTACAATAACGATAAAGAACACAGTCACGGGTTTTATGCAAACATGATACGAAATAACTGATAAGTATTTTTTCATAATTACAAAAAAAAATAGTAAGAAAGGAAAAACTTTGTCAACATTTTTTGAAAAGACGTCATAATAAAAGTCTTATTCCAACTTAATCCGCCACTGATACATTCCTGACACAATATATTCCTGCAAGACGGATCTGGTGGGTTCTATGGTCATTTTTGCAATTTCATGTCCTGAATCCGGAAGTTGCACCCACAAAAATTCTCCTTTAAACCAAAATCGAACTACTACTTCTTCTAATATTGATTGCTTCATGCTTTGAGATTGAAGAGGGAGGGAAATACCAAGGGAGGAGCACCCTGAAAATCTTACCCTCTCCGTCATCCATGTCCAAGTATTCTGTGATGATTTCCGGTTCGGACTGTAAAACGACCACTTTGCCGTTGTCTGTTTGCATATAAAATGACCAACTGACGCTCATTATCCTGGACATGTGGTCTACCATGTTGTTGTAGATTCTGTGGACGTACATAAATGGGGTCAGCAAATGCATCGTTTGGGGTTGCTCATCCGGCACCTAAATTAAACAAACAAATGGAAATTATTCAATTTTTAGACATCAAATCAAAATATGACACATCTGAATATATAGCACTGCATACCATAATGTAAATAATGTAATAAATTTGAAAAACCGCTATGCAACCAACAATGCATGGCTGCATTGTAGGGAAGGCTCTTTAAGTTAAGCAAGGAATAATGAATGTAAATTACATGTATAAGTAAAAACCGTCCTTCAGAAAGACCTATTTTCGAATAGTTGGGTTACAATCAATCTTGAGGGTGTATCGGGATGGGCAAAGAAAGAGCGAAACCAAGCATCCATCAACAAGAGCAGCAGCGTGAGATTTGCGCCACCTGAAGCACTTTCCAGAAGCGCTTTTGGACGGTCGCTCAGTGATTCGAATTTGAGGTGAAACCTGGTGCTTACATTGTAGGAGTTGAGGCGAAAATAAATGCACTTGTCAAGGTTCGATGTAACGGAACAGCTGCGAGACCATCTTTTCCACATCGCAATACCAATTGTTGGTTAAATCGAGCGTGGCAAAATTGCAATGTTAGCAATGAGTAAAGGGATGTCCGCAAAGAACGTCCATCATATCGTATGAATTGGACATCGGCCATTCCTAGGGTGCAGACAGACATGGTCTAGATGATGTTCGTTTATTCATTTAGGGCTGGTTGACCAATAAAAGTTTATTAAAACTTAAGGTAAACTTCTAATAAACTAATGAAAAGCATTGCAGCACAGCAGGTTAGCAGTTAACCATGGGTTAATCACGATTTAATGTTAACCCGGTCAATAGGCAGGGTTTGTAATATAATGCATTTTCTCCAGAATTCCTAGCTGCATACCTTGTGTTAGAATGTACAACAAATACATATTAACCTTAAGGTTAACTTGTGGTAATAGGTAATCCCAGGTTATTTAACCATTCATTTCACCTAATAATGGTGCAACCCTTAGACTTCAAATGGACGTTATATTTAAACTTATAAAATCAAAAAAACACCTGATGTCATAATACCACTATATGTGCTATATCAATAAAAAGGTCCGTCATTGAAATGCCATTATAAAATGAAGTCGCATTTCGACATACATGAAAATGTATAATTAGCAATCATAAAATGGTCCAGATATCATTTGTTTAATATTGCTAAATTGTTAGGAAAGGAAGGGGAAAAAAACAATCGTGACAATTTCCGTCATATTTCCATACCTACTTCGACCTAAATACATGCATGAAAAATAAACTACATCCAACTATCATTGTTCCTGAACATTGTTTACAAGCTAAAAAATCGCAAGCACACAGAATTGTCGTGATAATAACTTCGAGGTACTGAGCTACGTTTCTTTCAAGGATTTTTCAAGGACTATTAACGACCAGTCGAAAGACTAACAGACACACTGGTGAATATTTGCTGGGAAACGAGAGCATCCACTCCAGGTTCCCAGCTTGATTTCCGTATAGATTTTTGGATAGTCGACCCTGGGTGAAAATCCGCAAAATTGGGTGCAGAAGCCAGAAGTGGTTCACCTCTGGGCAATCCAAGTTCCAACAGCAGACAAGACAGAAGGCAATATTGGAGAATGAATCCGGATCCAGAAATGCCAATTGTTGGCCACATCTTCAGATCATCAATTCCTGCAGCAGGCAATTGCTCGTTCAATAATAAGCAATTTATTTGTGCGATTGTAGGAAATACAATCGTAAATCTTCACAAAGTAAGAAGGAAACTACGCGTTAAAGAAAGGGAGAGAATACGCCTAGGGGACAAATCGAAACACACAGAAACGCATTTTTTAAAATCTATTATGTACATCGAAGAAAATTTTGAGAAAACCAAGGAAAGAACCAGCAATTTATGGTAACTTTACCATACTTTAAACAACTTGAAATCGAGTCTTAATTTATTTGGCAATACACATCGTAAAAGCATTTCACTAACATGTCCCCAATGATTAAATCGAAATCACCCAAATAAACTGCCCTAATGCTAATTTCACGACTTTCAATTACCTACGTTCTCATTTAACAATTGCATCTAAAGTTACATTTCCATCTAATCTTCAACAACAATGACAAAGGCACGATGATGGAATGTCAAAAATGCATCCTGCATTCACAAGGGAGTAGGGGAGGAAAGAGAGTTAATGAAGTAAGGGGTGTGATAAACACAAAGGGGAACGACCACGAAAACTGAAACCGATGTTAAAAAAGGGGATCGTAATGGAAAAGAATTTTCACTTTGATATCTTTGCCACTCGAGCAATAATAATTTGGTTTTTGAATTTGTTCAAAAGAGCTTAAAGTGCAGAAGTGCAGATACGCACCTCCCTCCTGCGTGATACCGTACCAAAATAAGTACGTTTTGAATTGTGGGTGAGCTCATGTTAACACAGGTTAGAAACCTTTTGAATTTGATATAATACATTCATAATTGAACGACAATATCCGAATGGAGACGGGAAATTTCCATGCTGGGAATTTTAGAAATATGTGAGCAGATTTCAAGAGAAATTTTGCTAGAATTTGGCTTATTCCATGGCATTTGGTGTAGACTTGAGCAGGACATTCGCAGGTAACGAGAGTTTTTGGTATTCTCACATTTATTAAGAGTCAGCGGTTGTTAGCGCCATCTACGGCAGAAATTAGCGGCTGTTCATTGGCCAGAATGTGAAATTTCTTTTTATCTAAAATGAAGATAGCGCATCACGGCTCCCCGTGGCATTGTTATTACACTGAAAAAGCGCATCTTCAAAGGACATAAAAAACAAATTGAATAAAAAACGGAAGAAACACGCTCGTAAAACTCCTCTTCAACGCCAAATCCGCCCTAAACATCAAGCTTAAGGGGCTCCAAAAAAATGAGTCCTAGGTGAATCAAAATCAATCCAAAACTGAGACCCGGTTGACTCGGCGTCGCTGGTGAGACCAGCTGACCCCTCCCTTGGTCCTTATCAGCCCAATGGCAGTGACACACACCATATTACACCCTGACATCCATGACTGGAACCAGCTTCCCTTCTGAACACCCAATATTTCGAACTTATCCACGAAAGTAAGGGGCGGCGAAAGTGAAGAAAATCAAAATTGACGAACATAAAAAATGCAATAAAAATTTCGTATGAAAACCAGAAGAGGAGGGAAGATAACAACTGAGGGAGGTCGGATAGATGCCCTTGTTAATCTAAGTGCTTTTCGTAGATATTAGATATAAACAATAAATGGAAAGTATCCAGCACTGAAGGCATAAAAAATGAGAGGAAAAAAATACAAAATGGGCCTTAAAAAATTGCAGAAAAAAATGTAAATGCATCGGGAAAAGATGGAGGAAAAATAAAATGGCCGTCATAAAAAAGTGGCGAAAATTCGTTGCTTTCAAATCTTACATTAAACCTTACAACAAGACATCTTTGAAAACCCCGTGTGTATATGGTTTTTTAATATATATGAGGTCCCAGTGGCTTGTGCCTTCCTCGATTTTTAAGGGACTGTGTTACTTATAACTTCCAGCTGTAAGGGGAGGAGTTTGCATAAATGTAGCATTGTCTGCGATGTGGAGAGGGAGGAAGCCACACAAAACGAAAATCATCAGCACAAACACCTAACGCCGTAGGCGAAAGTTTTCATAAAGTTTAGTATAAATCAGGGGCCAGCAAAAAATCATTCTATCCAGTATAAATTTGATAATTTTAGGGCCCCCCAGAAATTTTAAGCTGGGCACAGGACCACCTGTGCCCCCTCCTGCGCACGAATATAAATGTTCATGTGCTGTTTGGCCTTCTAAATCCTGCCTATGCTGAACGTACTTAATTATTAAAACCAATGAAACATTATTGAAAATGTTATCTAGTAGGGGCATATTCATAAACTTCCCTGACTTTTGACCAAAAAATGGAATTTTCTCTGTATATCCCTGACTATTTTTCTCTTCACTGATTTCCCCTGACTTTCCATGCGCGCATGAACCCTGTATTCGAAGTCATTTAATTTGTAAGTGGAATGGTACGTATAAATTGCATCAGATGTTGATCATTTTTCTATTAAAAATTCCGTGAATTTTGACCCAAAAATGAAGTGACATCATCTGGACCATTTGCGCTAAATGGGGAGAAAGGCAGGGCCCACGGGGTTGCGTATCATTCGGATGATAATGGCCTAGAAGGGAGTTCAAGTATGGTCAATGATTCGACTTAATAGACGTCCTTTATGGATGGTCTCTTAGCCAATAGCAAACTGAGCGTTTCAATTTTAACGTTATTAAAAGAGTGGAATTGCCACGTAATTTAGCGTACAATACCAGCCACGTTGGGAATAATTAAGAAAGAGCTTTTCCATGCCCTTGACAATACTACAGGTATTAAATATATCCGCCGTCAACAAGTGCGATATACACCCCACCATAAAAACCTGCTAAATTGGTACAAACGACCAATTTCGTCGAAAACAGATGCACATGCTGCTGCTGCTGCTTTGTTTTACGATTACATTACACGCATAAATTTATGGTCCTTTTTCCCAATGACCATTAGCTTTAGCGAAAGGGTTTATTGTATGCGCAAGTAGAGAAACTCAGCATCCCGAACAAATGCACTTTCAAATTCATCCCTCTTATAAATTTTGTATTATTGAAATTGAACTGGAATGTTTGCGCTTGCAGATATGGGCTTTTATTTATTCTGGCAGGCCAGTGACCACCTAATGACTCAGGGGCAGTTAGGCCGCTCGAATTCGTGATTAATTCAATCAGGCCTCGCCCCCTACAATGGTCAAAACCACTTTGCAAAATTAAGAGATGTTAAAAGGGTAGTATTTTTTGTCAAAAATATAAGCTATAATTCATATACACTCATGTACATAGGCTACGTTTGCAATTTTAATTGATTTTAAGCAGTTGGTAGATGGACGTTTTTATGTTATTATAAATATTTATTAGCAGACGTAAAATAAATTTAATTATGGGCAATTAATTGTTTTGTAAAATGCTCCTCATATTGACCTCAAATGGCCAATGATTAAACCAAAATGATAAAAAAACTTAAGGCTAATTAGGTTAATGACAACTAACCTAAATTTCAATCAATGACTATCTAAACTTTAATGACCTAATCTTCGAGGACTTTAATGATCTAAAACGAATCAATGAATATCCAAAGACTTTAATGTACTAAATTTCAATGACTTTCAATAACGTGCAACAGCCTCACAAATAATTTCTTTCTTGAAATTACTTAATTTCAATCAATGGCTATCCATGTCTGTTCAGGGATTCATATTTCGATCAATGACTGTGCCGAAATTGAATAACTCAATATGAGATCTTCAAATTACTACAAACAAATAAAAACACGATAAAACAAACTGGAAAAAGATATTCCAGACTGGAGCTCTTTCGAACAATAGGGCTCAAAGGGCTGATCAAAAATAGCTTTAAAGTTTCACCCCGAGGATTTATCACCAACTTCAAATGACCCTCGGTCACGATGCAGGTCTCAGTGGCTATCTCTAGCGGCCATTCATCGCCCAAATCATTCCATGGATCCCCCCTTAGCCTCCCTCCTCTCAAATCCAATTGCGGGATAGTCATCCTATCCATCCTTAAATAATAGCTTCACTACCTCCCTACCCCCACACAAGTCTTCCCCTAAAGGATTTTCTCCTAACATTTTTAATCTTCATCACCGAGGCGAGAAGGGCTAAAGGGGCTTACGTCACACCTGAGCAATGGCTCGTGAAAACGGAGCCCCCCTTAAATGACCCCTGTAGAGGAGGGAATGGGTCAGAAAAGCCCCGTCATGGGGGAAGGGCCAAATAAGGTGACTAAAGTCGACTTAGTCACCGATCGGGGCTAACAGAACCCATTAATATGCATGCGAGATCCTGGACCGACGGTATAACTAACTAAACTAGCTGTATTCCGTCTAGGACATTATGACATCAGTTTTTGAGGATTTTGCTTGCCTATTTAAAAATTCCGAATAGCGTTTACTGACCTGGTTGGAAACATAAATATGCATTTATGGGCATAGACTATATGACTTATTCCATACATGGTTAGATCAGAAATTGACCGCAAATGGTCTCATATGTTCAATCAAATCCATATATTTTCATACACAATTTAATATACAGAAAGTATGAAATCCATGTTTTCTAACTGATGATCATATAGGCTATATACAAGTATATATGTCAACATTTAGAGATAGCATCTACGTGTACACGTACAGTATATGTCCATACCTTACATGGTGAATTATGGCATATATAACCCCATATATGGCCATGTTAAACTTTTCCACCGAGGAAATAGTGATAAGTAGTATTACTGTCAATCGCTGATATTGAAGCGCAAGATTCAGATTATGCGAACTATCGTCAGTATTTAAAGTCAATCCATCAGTATTGGCTAGGGCAAACATCTATCGGCCATCTTTACAGCCTAGAATACATGTAGGCATACATTCGCATATCGGAATATTGTTTCAGATGAAACTCACTGCATGTTTGTGAGGTAATTTAAAAAAAAGAAAAAAAAATTGGAAAAGGCAAGATATAGTTTTCCTAAACTGGCAGATCTGCGAAGTGCAACCAATTAATGAGCCCCCTGCAACCCTCCATAAGGGGTGATGATCAAAAGGGGGATATCCCTTTCTAATCAGCTTCACGCAATATATAAATTGCCAAATTTCAATTCCGTTGCCCCTTAATATATATTTCACGCTTGGCAAGGGGGTGCGAGGACATTCCAATCACTGGCTGGATGAAAGGCAATTTGCAGGGGGAAGAGGAGGAGGTTGACACGTACCAGAAATCAGCGCCATGCCCCCTTGTCCCGGGTCATTTTGAATACTAATCACGAGAGTAGGAGATATGGATACAACATGGCTCCCCTTTGAACAATGGAACGATGGTGGGAGTGGGGAGGTGCCGTGCAATATCGATGCATATGGTGTCATCTGCTTATTACCACATTTGATGAGAATCGAGACGGACTAGGTGAAAAGGGGTGAGAATATTTGGAAACAGACCCTATATTAAAGGGTTAATGGATGATAAATCCACTTTGGGGTCGTCCATAAAAGACATTCAAGTGAACATCATCCAAGGGAATGGTGCCCAAGAAAAAGTGAAAGATCATGGGGTTGAAGGAAGACGTCCAAACTGTCAATAAATACAAAGTGAAAATAATGTCCTTTTAGGTATTTCACCAGTTATTTTAGCTAATACTGGGACGTCATTTGTTTAAATAAGTTACATCCCAAGGACCCGAATCATTGATCTGTTAATTATTAGGTCAAAGCTCGAACTACCCGAAATAATGCAGACATGTTATGTGGAAATATATCATTTAGCCGTAAACGTGACGTCTACTTCCTCAAATTTTACAGCATTTCCCGGGTGGACAAATTATATATGGGCCATATACATATATTGACATACGACTTATTATATACATTACAATGTATATGACTAGAGCAGAAATCGCCACCAAATGAACCTACTTTCATGTTTTTATGTTCATACATATGATTCCATTTACATGCATATGGCCAAACATGGATTTTGCATAGCCATAATATGGCTCATAGGCCTACATGGCTAGTTATGATACGTTATGACATACTGTACATGTTAATAAGTTTACCAGGAGATACACGGTCAGTGGAACCATTTATTTGCTACGTTTCGGAGTCTTAATTACTCCATCATCAGGCGCTAAAACAATTACAAAATAATTACAAAATAAGCATCAGTACAGACAGAGCACATCAACAAAAATATACAGTGCAGCATCATATCTTCGTTACATAGAAGATAAGACAACGAGATTGTACTACAAATTTTTAACATGATATTGCAATTTTCCAGTTTTTCAGAGTCACTTATTTCATTAATCAACTATATAGGCGAACTAACGCTATGCTAAGATTAATTCCAATCAAACTGAATCATATATTAGTCTACCAATTGATCAAGGAAGTTATACAAACAATTTAATTTCATCATTGAGTGATAATTCATATCATAATAAATTACTAACGCTAGCTATGACATATGCACTGACACCAGCCACAATCAATCAATAATTGATGTCAATATACACTATATTACACCATTATTAGTTTCAAAATGATGTACATCCTGCCTTGGGTACATAATTAGATATCCATCCCTAATCTAACTGGAGTGAATAATTATTGTTATCACTGAAACATTTCATAATAACCGTCATCAATCCACCATCAATTTCATATCAATTTTAGCATATACAACTCAAGTTTTAATTTTATAACACAGTAATAGCGGTAGTAATTCTGAATGATGCACATTACATTGTTCTAATAATAACTATAGTGTCTAACCACGTTTCCACCATCGAGAATAAGGCCTATCATAATGTGAAATTGGAAAGTCTAGAAATAAACAATTTTTAATGCCAATTACGCAAGATAACTCACCAAATGATTATCCACACCCCCTCACGTTTTCCATTATCAGATTTTGTGTATTGATTCTGAATCATTCATCCATGTATCTGGAGTCTAAGTCCCATTCACCATGTTTGATAATTTTGGTTAAGGGTTGATCATAAATTGTCAAGAGGTATTAGTGTAAAGCGCCGTAATTTTATGGATAAGTTTGTCTATGTTTTATGGTGGTAATTTTGAATTCATCGTTTTTTGGTGGTAATTTTGAGAGGATAAGCTGTAAGTTGACACGCTGTATGAATGTAAGCTTCGAATCTGTAATTAGAATCGCGTAATTATGGTTAAATTTCAAAAAGAAAGTTATTGATTTAGTTGTGTGTTAAATTTTACACGTCTAGATGGCTGGATTCTCGTTGGTTGGGATCGCCGTTCTGTCATGATAAGCTGTTGTGCTACATTATTTATCAATCGAGTGTTATCACTAGCTAAGTTAACCTGCTGTCTACCTGGCACTGGCTGTGGACTGTTCGGTAGTTGTACCACTAACGCTGGCTGAGCTATGCTATCTGACTGTGGAGTGGTTTGGGTCACATCAGCGCTATTTGCAGGAGCATCAGTAATGCTAGGCGGTGTTTTGAGTCCAATCTTTTCCAGAATGGGAATGTAGACAGCAGGAATATTCCCTCGTTCCTTGTCTATATTCATGCTGTTCACATTTGCCATGATGGAGAAGTTTTCTTTAAGGTTTAATCCTCTATACCGTGTATCTCGGTGAAGAATACGCGGGTTTTCGAAATCAAACTTATGGCTAGGGTTTTCCAAAATATGAATAGCCATTGAACAATTTTGATCAGCATATTTAATACGACATCTGTGACTACAAAAGCGTTTTTCTAGTCGATTGGAAGTCCTCCCAATGTACACCTTATCACAGGTGAGACATCGCACTTCATATACAACGTTACTACACTTTAAGAGTGGATCCTTGTCTTTTCGGCTAGGTAGCATGGAGAAAACGGTGTTATTACATTTTGGCGCTAGTTTCACGTTATAATTTTGAATTTTGCGTTTCAATGTTTCAAAAGTTGACTTTTGATAGGGCAGCCCTATCCATTTTGGAGGTTCATTCGCAACCGTTGGGATATTTCTTTCCCGGAGTTTAATTTTAGTTTTATAAAGAACTTGTGCCAGAAATTTTCTAGGGTAGTTGTTCCTCATTAGCGTTTCTTTTGCTAACTTCACTTGATCTTCTTGTTTTTGAGCATCACTCGTGAGAGTGATGGCTTGCCGAAAAGCTGCTTCAGCGACAGTTTTTTTAATACTAACGGGGTGCGCCGACTTAAAGTCTAGATACCTGCCGCTGTTTGTTGGTTTTTTGTAGTATTCAGTAGTTATAACACCATCTTCTCCCTTCATTACCCGGACGTTAAGGAAAGGTAAGGTATTGTTTTGCTCATACTCAACAGTGAACTTTATGCGCGGATGAAACGAGTTTAGAGTGTCAAGGAAATCTCTGATCTGATCTTTAAGTTTAATGAGAAAGACATCATCTACGAAGCGTTCATAGAAGCGTGGTCTGTTGTTTTCAGTGATTAATTTTGCCTCAAGTGATTCGAGTGTAAGGTTGGCAATAACCGCTGAGATGGGAGATCCCATGGCCATGCCAAACGTCTGTTTATAAATTTTTCCTAAAAATGAGAAAAACGTAGAGTTAAGACACAATCGCAACCCAATAAGAAACTCCTCTCTAGGAAGAGTAGTGTGGATCTCGATTCTATCCCAAATCTCGCCAATGATGTTGTCCACAAGATCTGTTGGAACATTAGTGTACAGAGACGTTACGTCAAAGGACACCATACAGTGGTCTTCTGGAACAGTGATCTCCCTTACATTCTTTGCAAACTCCTCGCCGTTCTTTGCTGCAAATTCACTCTTGTTTACTACGTTTGCCAAAATAGATGCAAAATATTTGCTCAATTCGTAGGTGGGTGCCCCAATGAAAGACACCACCGGACGCATTGGCATGTTTTCTTTATGGGTCTTAAGGAGCCCATATAATTTTGGTGTGACACCGCTGTAGCAACCTAATCTTTTCCGCATATTAGCACTGATATAGCCTTTCTCTAACCACCTCTTTACCAAAGTGTTGACCAGGTCCTCATTTTTTCGCACAGGGTCCCCCCTTCCTGTATGAACCTGGTAGGTGTTTTCATCAGCCAGTAAAGTTTGCATTTTCTGATTGTAGCTATCACGTTCCATTGCAATGAGTTTATTAGCCTTATCAGCTCTGGTGATAATGATGTTTTTATTGTTCTTAAAGAATTTCCGAATGTTTTCCAAAGTATCACCTAGGTATAATTTTTCATTAAATTTTGCATCTTTTGCCTGGTTTCCAACACTGTTCACGGCAGCACTGCGAATGCTGTCATGTTCACCGTAGGGAAACAGGTGTAAGTTACTCTCGATGGAACTCAAAAATTCGAGAGGATTGTCTTTTTCAGGAAAAGCAAACTTGACTCCTAATGCTAAACATTTCTTAACGCTCTCTGGTAATCCTTTCGTCGTGAGGTCCATAACCCAGTTGTCCGTTTCGATGTTGTACCGTTCCCTCGCTGCTTGAACTAAGACGTCAAACTTCTTGGTAAGATGCAATCTCTTCACGGACTTCCGTGTCTGGTACTCATCGTGGATTAGATCCATTACCATTCTCAGGACTGCTGGTGGGATCCTGCAAACGGTTCCTAATAAAAAATCAATCTTATTATTAAATTGATGTTTTTTCCTCTGCAGATCTGCAATCTCGTGATTTAGCATCTTCCTGTTAAAATTGCTTGTTTCTCGTCTTCCTTTGTCGCTCCAAACTTTAGCAGAAACACTGATGCAGCTTGGCACGACGTCATACTCTCTACATTGCAGCAAAAAGATGATCTGCCCCTCTACGTTCGCCAACTCAATCTTCTGTAGTCTAATGCACAAGATGGCAAGAATTGACTTCTCCGAAATTCAACATTAAGAATTGTTAGAATAATATAGAATCTTCGATAATGATTTCATCATATATTGCATTTTCTCTACAAGTAAATCTAATTTATTATTTACGTTAAAACCAATTGTTTTATAATATTTAAAAAAATATATATGATGTTAACGCATCATTTAATCAAAAACAATAATTAACGTTGTGCTAGTGTTAAAGTAGTATTTTATGGTCAAAAGTTTTATTTAAATAATTTTGCTTAATCTCGAATTTTCTATACAATTTATTGTATTTGTTTTTATTTAGGTTAGCATAACATGTGTCTATAATCGTTTTTCAAATATATGTTTGTCTGCTACTTTATTATTTCATAAAGTTAACAAGTGCACAATATATTATGAATTATTAAAAGTAA